>CAMTDV010000020.1:73662724-73760064 GCA_947069175.1 Scalesia atractyloides | reverse complement strand
CCCTCCAGACAGTCATATCCTCATTCATAGGTCATGTAAATGAACCGAACGTTCACAAACTATTCGATCGAAAGTTCCTTTATGTCTGTATATTTAATAAACAAATGAAGATGAACAATTTTTCTATTTGTGTAGTTAAATGAGCGAACACGTACACACATTTTGTTTGTGAAAGTCTGTTTATGCTTGTTAATTCAGGTTTGTTAGTTACATTCTTTTATATTCGTTTGTTTACATTTGTTTATTATATTTGTTTAACTTTTAATAATACAAAAGTAGCTATATTTTTTTATATGAACATAAAACGGTCTTTCTAACCTTTTAAATAAAAACAATTAAATAGTAATTGAGATTTCTAGAAAAAAGATATGGGCTTTATAAGTAGTTGTACAAATATAACTATATAGTAATTGGGCTTTTTTCAATGTGTTATTGGATGAAATGTGATGCATTAGGTATGCCTAGTTGTGTTTATTTAAGTTAATTTATGTTTGTGTTCAATTATGTTCGTTTGAGTTTTTTTTTAAACTATGTTTGTGTTCATTGACGTTCATGAATTGTTTGTTTGGTTAAGTTTTGACCGAGAGAACATGAACGAACACGAGAATGCCTATTTTCTTGGTGAACGAACATGAACAAAAATTTTTTTGTTAGATTATATATTAGTGTTTGACTAAAGTTAAATAAATTAACACGAAGATTCCTTTGTTCCTGTCTATTTTGTTCATTTACAAGCTTACTCATTAATGTACTTAGAGAGATGTAATACATACCATTACTACATAATCCACTCTATTCGATTTAGATCTATTACGATTTATTTTAACTTGCGAATATTACTACATAATCAACTTAAAATTAGAATCTATGAAAATGTATTTTAACTTGTGAATAATAACTAAATCAATTTTTATTTTCAAGGCCCATTAGAAAACTATTAAAAAAATTAAACATAGCTAGTGTTTGGTATGCAGGAATAAAAGGCGGAATGTAATGGACTATTGCGAGTTATAAAAAAAATGTGTTTACTTGTTCAAGGAAATGGAATCAGCCCTTACACAAAACATTCCATTCCCCCAAATTCATTATAACAAACCCCTTGTTTTGTCTTCGTTCCCTTCCCCCACTCACCATTCATCACCGACACCGCCTACATTCACTGCCACCCGCTATCGTCACCACCTACCACCACCATTGCCACAGCCGTCACCACCGACCAACACCACCACCAACACTCGCCACCAACGCCAATCACTCCGTCACGACCCACCACCGTCGTCAACCATAACTGCCATTGTCGTCGCCAACCGCTACCACCAACCACCAACCACCGCTACCCCCCGTTCGCTGCCACCACTCGCCATCCGCCCCACCCCCGCCACCTTCACAGACCACTGGCGCCACCGCCGACTAACGCTATCGCACTACCGACCACCACCAGTCACCGCCGCCAGCACCCACCGCCACCACCCACTTTTGCTACACATTACCTATTTTATTCCTTCATATTTTGTTCCCTACCAAATAACACAAGGTGAAGATTCATTCAATTCTCACATGGTAACCAAACAAGACTATGGAATGGTGATAATTCATTTTATTCATTTGTCCATTCCATTACCGCATATATTCTATTCCCTCGTCCATTTCATTAACCCATACCAAATAGACCTTTAATATGGTAAACCGATTAAAATTTCGAACTTTGAATTACTTCTTAAATAACTTGGGTCAATAATTATGGTCGGGCCAACAAGTTTTCTTTCTATACAAGGAAAACTGTTACCATGATTAAGGCTTAGATCTAAATGTTCATACTTAATGTTCAGCCCCGATGCTATTCGTATATAAGATATATTTTCTCGAGTAGGAAGTTTCCTAGGATGATGCCTTATCTGACTCTCTCTGAATAATATAAACTATTCACTATATATGAAACCATATTATCGTTAGTAGATGCGGATGTAACCAATTTGATTTCTTAAAATAGCTTAAATTAAAATTTTTATAACGATGACACGCACTCACTAATTCTAAACCACTTAAAATCTACTTAAATACCCATTATTAAGTTTTAACCTTCATCACTTGATTAACAGTATATCACCAATGCCATTGGGGCAGCTCTTAGAATTATTAGTAGGATAGTGCCAAACTACCAATATTAATTGAAATCAATATTCCACATTTTTAGGCACCCACATGACCACACTTATAGAAAGTGAGAGATCACAAAATCCTTTTTTTTTCTTTCTTTGAAACCATTTAAAATAAAATAACAACCTTGTATTATCAAATCAATAGCCGGCCAAACTATTGGTGAGGTCTGAAAATGAGAGTTTTAGGCAAATGATACGTTTGTCTCAGAGGATAGAAAAACTACTTTTAAAGAGGTCCTCATCTCCAAAGTAGAAACCCTATTTGGTCATGAAAAGAAATATTAGACACATTGGATCAAAAACAGTCGACAAAGAAAGATAACTAAACTAAACTAAAAGTACCTTATTTGTAGAATAACATAAATTTGTGAAAAAAAAAATATAACATTATAGATAGAGCATTATTGAGACACAAAGACAAGATGAAGGTAATGCCAATATATAGGTAAAGCTAAATATCTAAGAAAAAGCTAGATAAACTGCTTACTAAGGCCTTGTTCATATTAATGCATTAAGGAAATAATGTTCGAACTTGAACTATGTGAATAATGAGGAAGGAAATGGAACATTGAAAAACAAGATGGGAATAAGGTCTTCTATTTTATGTGTTAGGATAATAAATTAAAGAATGTAACATATTTTGATATTTTTAATAAATATACAACAACCTTTGATGAACAATATAAACAAACGAATATGAATGAATATAAATGAACTAACGTTCATGAACACATTATCACTCGGTCACGAACACAAATGAACAAACGAGACCAATGTTTGTGTTCGTGCATTTAATTAATCTAACATAATTTCTTGTTCATATTCATTTATTTATTAAGCTTATTAAACGAGCGAACATAAACGAAATTCCGGCCAAAGGTTCATGAACTATTCACTTGACGTTAGTTTGTTTGCAGTCGTACTTCGTACCCTAAACCTTTTGCACCCCTCCAGACAGTCCTATCCTCATTCATAGGTCATGTGAATGAACCGAACGTTCACGAACTATTCGATCGGAAGTTCCTTTATGCTCGTATATTTAATAAACAAATGAAGATGAACAATTTTTCTATTTGTGTAGTTAAATGAGCGAACACGGACACACATTTTGTTCGTAAAAGTCTGTTTATGCTTGTTCATTCATGTTTGTTAGTTACATTCATTTGTATTCGTTTGTTTACATTTGTTTATTATATTTGTTTAACTTTTAATAATACAAAAGTAGCTATATTTTTTTATATATATGAACATTAAACGGTCTTTCTAACCTTTTAAATAAAAATAATTAAATAGTAATTGAGATTTCTAGAAAAACGATATGGGCTTTATAAGTAGTTGTACAAATATAACTATATAGTAATTGGGCTTTTTTCGATGTGTTATTGGATGCATTAGGTATGCCCGGTTGTGTTTATAAAAGTTAATTTATGTTTGTATTCAATTATGTTTGTTTAAGATTTTTTTAAAGTATGTTTGTGCTCATTGACGTTCATGAATTGTTTGTTTGGTTAAGTTTTGAACGAGAGAACATGAACGAACACGAGAATGCCTATTTTCTTGGTGAATGAACATAAACAAATTTTTTTTTGTTAGATTATATATGAGTGTTTGGCTAAAGTTAGATGAATTAACACGAAGATTCCTTTGTTCCTGGCTGTTTTGTTCAATTACAAGCTTACTCATTCTTGTATTTAAAGAGGTGTAATACATACCATTACTACATAATCCACTCTATTCGATTTAAATCTATTACGATTTATTTTAACTTGTGAATATTACTACATAATCAACTTAAAATTCGAATCTATTAAAATGTATTTTAACTTGTGAATAATAAGTAAATCATTTTTTATTTTCAAGGCCCATTAGAAAACTATTGAAAAAAATTAAACATAGCTATTGTTTGGTATGCAGGAATAAAAGGCGGAATGGAATGGACTATTGCGAGATACTAAAAAATGTGTTTACTTGTTCAAGGAAATGGAATCACCCGTTACCCAAAACATTCCATTCCCTCAAATTCATTATAACAAACCCTTTGTTTTGTCTTCGTTCCCTTCCCCAACTCACCCTTCATCACCAGCACCGCCTACCATCACTACCACCCGCTGCCGTCACCACCTACCACCACCATTGCCACAGTTGTCACCATCGTCCAACACCGCCACCAACACTCGCCACCATCGCCAATCAACGCCATCACCACCCACCACTGCCGTCAACCATAACTGCCATTGTCGTCGCCAACCGCTACCACCAACCACTGCTACCACCCATTGCTGCCACCACCCGTCATCCGCGCCACCCCGGCCACCTTCATCGAGCACTGACGCCCCCGCCGACTAACGCTATCGCACTACCAACCACCTCCAGTCACCGCCGCTAGTACCCACCTCCACCACCCACTACTACTACACATTACCTATTTATTCCTTCATATTTTGTTGTCTACCAAATAACACAAGGTGAAGATTCATTAAATTCTTACATAGTAACCAAACAAGACTATGGAATGGTGATGATTCATTTTATTCATTTGTCCATTCCATTACCTCATATGTTCTATTCCTTCGCCTATTTAATTACCCCATACCAAATAGACCTTTAATGTGATAAACCGATTAAAATTTTAATTTTGAATTTCTTCTTAAATAATTGGGTCAATAATTAAGGTCGGGCCAACAAGTTTTCTTTCTATACAAGGAAAACATGTTACCATGATTAAGGCTTAGATCTTAATGTTCATAAGTAATGTTCAGCCCCGATGCTTCTCGTATATAAGATATATTTTCTCGAGTAGGAAGTTTCCTAGGATGATGCCTTATCTGAGTCTCTTTGAATGATATAAACTGTTCACAATATATGAAACCATATTATCTTTAGTAGATGCGGATGTAACCAATTTGATCTTTTCTAAATAGCTTAAATTAACATTTTTATAACGTGACACACACTTACTAATTCTAAGCCACATAAAATCTACTTAAATACCCGCTATTAAGTTTTAACCTTCATCACTTGATTAAGAGTAATTCACAGCTCTTCGAATTATTAGTAAGATAGTGCCAAACTACCGTTCAATAGCTCACAACAATAATTGAAATTTATATTCCACATTTTTAGGCACCCACATGACCACACTTATAGAAAGTGGGAGATCACAAAATCCTCTTTTTCTTTCTTTGAAACCATTTAAAATAAAATGACAACACCAAACTATTTGTAACATCCCAACCGATGGCGGAAATATCGAAGTGATACGAAAGAGATTGCTCGAGACTTCATAACACTATTGTGACAATATTTAATTCAAACTTATTTCATATATATAAAATTGTCAAGTACATCACAAGAATTCAAAGTATAACAATTGAAAACCTCAAAGTATAACCAAAACTAAATAATAATACCGTCATAAAATCTAGTAATTCTAGATGCGTTTCTAAGTCATCCCTACTAGATTCCGTCCATGTCAACATCATCAACCTGAACATGTTTAAAAGTATAGTTTAACACACAAGGCATTAGCGAGACAAGTTTAATATAGCATAAGTATGAAAAAGGTTTTAACGAATCCATATGGCAAAAATAGTTAACTAGATTAATGTATCAAGGAATGCAATTTTACAAGTCAACCCTCTGTTTACCACAAGCATTAATGACTTTACATGACCGCAAGAATACAGGCGGTGTGTTACACCTATAATGCTATACATGTTAAGGGAAGGCCCATACGAGGTTAATGACAAGCAAACTACATAAGAATGTTCCAAGAATACAAATCGAGTATCATGTATTTAAGCATGTATAATAGATTGTTTGTGTTTGCATGAAGTATAAGTGTGTTTGCGTGTATTTTGATAGGTTAAACATATTGCACCCAAAAGTGTAAAGCGAAAAAGGTCTTTCAAGTGTACTCACGGTTTTGCAAAGTTTCCTTTGGTAATCCTGTGAAAAGTATGGTTGATTGGAGGACGGAACACCAAGTTATCCTACACGAGAAAACGTAGGTGTGTGAGTATCGGAATGATAACAGATGATTCGGATTAGGAATTAAAGTAGGTAAAAGTACGTATTCAAGAAAGTAATTATCTAGTCTTAAACAATCGTTTTGACACTATGTATCCCGTATGGGTTGTGGTGATTTCATGGGTTAAGTGCCCATTAGAATCGTAACGAGAGGTTCAAGTCTTAGATAATATAACCTAATGTTAGGACAAGTAACCATATGATCATTGTCAAGAGTTTGGTTATGTATAAGTCTATATACGTATATATTTATATATTAAGTTCATCCTATATGTCATAGATTATTATAGAAGTCATGCATGGAGGTAGGATGATGAGCATCCATTAAACCTTCTTATATGATTCACCAATACACAAACCATCACATGGATGATTCTGATGGTCATGAATGAAACGAAAGAAATACTTCACTAAACTATGCATCAACCAAGTAAGCAAGCTAGGTGCATGCATCCCGAACATGGTAACGTTTGGGGACGTGTCGTAGCCTTGTTACTCAATTGAAGGCTGAACATAATTTAGTGGTTACTTAGAAATCATTAAGTGAGGTGGTGGATTGAAAGTAGGATAGCCAAAGCTTCCAAGTAATCACAACTTCACCAAAACACAAGCCTTGTCAAGCTTGGATGGTCTCAACACTTGTGGGTTAGAACCCTAAAATCAGAAAGTTTAGAGGTATTTTACACCACTTAATTTGTATGAAACAACGTTGGCTTAGCTCCCAAACAATGGACTTGATTAGGGGCACAAGTAGCACAAGTTTTTTAGAAAAGTATTGTTAAATAAAGTTTACAAGTTCATCTTCCAAAACAAAAAGTTTTAGCCTTAAAAGTGGTATTGTTCCACCTTGGCTTTCCATGGAAAACCTATGGTAAACGTCGACTTAGGTGTTTCCACTTTGGAGTCGAAAGAGCCATGGGGTGATTTGGTGTTTGGTGGAGGTTGGATTTTGCTGATGATGTCAGGGATGATCTTGGCCATTTGTTTTGCCATAAATTTCATACAATCCTTCTTGGACATCGAGTCAGAGTTGGACTTCGACTTCTTCCTTCCACTTGAGTTTTGCGAAGTTCACATCTAGGCGATCGAAAATAGAGGAAAAGATGAGTCCTGATCATAATGTGGTTATAAAAGTTACATGCATGTAAGTATCACATAGCATGTATGAATTCATATAGGTGGCATAAGTGTCACACTCCGGAATTCCAACCCGAAATCCATACACCGGTGGGCCCCGGTGGGGAGTATCGTGACGTAAGTTGATAACATCATTGTCAATTAAACATAGCACAACGGAAGTCTTGGATTTAAATTACTATTACAAACCGATTGTTCAAAATAAAATAATATACAGGCTCGTAGTAGAAGATCTACAGGCGGATCATAAAATGTACAAGAAAGAATATAAAACAGACTTTAGGGCAGATCTAAGGATTTGCAAGATCCTCTTATTCACTACCGAGCAGCTTCCGGCCTTTTTCGTATTGTTACCTACATTTAGCCTTTGGATGATACATCAGCTTTCGTTGGTAAATACACCCAACTGACTCATTTTGAAAAATTTAAAATGATTTTTAAGTGCAAAACGGCACAAAATCTTTTATTAATTTGGGAAAGTTGAATTTACAACCTTGTATCAGATTCACATGTTTGTCAATACATACAGGGCCCAGGACAGAAACCGAGACATGATTAAATACACACCACTTACAAACTCACGAAGGAGTTATCCCCATCATCTTGGGTAATTTGCATATGAGCATCTGACAGGTGTATGCCTACACCCCGTGCTAAGGTCGTGGCGAATAACTAATGTATTTAGCCGAGGATATCCAGGACACGGTAATTTAACCCATGATGTTTTAGTTATCAAATAAAACTGATTAAAATGAAATATGGGGTTTACTAGCCACAAACGGGCATTCGATTGACCTCATTTTGGACCAAGCGGTAATAATTTACCGTATCCCAAGCCCGTATAGGGAAAATAAGTCGAGAGTATTTACCTGAGCTAATCTTCTTCTTTTATTTTTAAATAACTCAGCGGTATACAAAAGTACCAAGTGCAGATAGCATTTACCGGCAAGGCTCTAGTCTGGATATGGCATAAGCTAGCCAATTAAATACTAACGGTTTTATAAACCGAATAGTGTACATGATCAATACGTATAACGCTTGATTAAACGATGATCGGATAGAATGTAGTTTAAACCCGACAAGTACCTTGACTTGTATAATATGGGCAAACTATATACATTCTGGATTCTGAATCATAAATGACAAGGTTAAACCCGTTTTGGTTAATTTTCGTAAAATAGTTACATATACTTAACCGTGCGCATAATAGCGATATCGGGTAACCGGATAAGTCATGGACAAGTTCTATATGCCATTACATTTCAAATAAGTTAAGGTATCAGTAGAATATTAACTTATATGCTCGTTAAGGTTTTAAAATGAAACAATGCCTCGTAAGGGCATTTCGGTAATTATATACCGTATAAAAGGGAGTTGAATATAATTTAAGTTTATAACCATAAGTATTCTGGAAAAATATTTTATTTATGATATAATATCAGTAGGATGTCAATCATATGTGTTAATTATCTTTTATGACCAAACTATGCACCGCAGGGGCATTTTGGTCATTTTACACATAGTTTATAAATTATTTGGGATTCTGAGTTTATAAAATGTACCTATTGTAAATATGTTTAAAATAAGTTTTAAAAACAGTAGGTAACAAGTCTTGGTCCGTTAATATAGTTTAAAACCATACTATGCACCGAAACGGCGATTTTGTCGTATAATGACGTCTTTAAGCGATGTTTACGAAAACTAATGTTAAGGTCAGATTAAAATGTTTAAAATATGTCATTTAATATAACATTTTAGCAGATAAATGATTTATCTTGAAAAGATTGATTAAAATCATTTTATTAGCCACAAGGGCTAAAACCGTCATTTATCGACCTAGTTTAAGGACCTGTTTGAAAACTCAGTTTATAACTTGGTTTAACATCTCAAATAATCCTACTTATAATATTATATCAGTAGAAAACTCATTTTCAAGTTCATTACCATTTAAAACCTTGTTTTATGCAAAAAGGACATTTTGGTCAAAGACGGCATAACTATGGAACTTGCGCATAAACTTAGATTCTGATTATGATCATGTAATATAACCTCAGATGGTAATGCTACATTATATTATGATAATAATGCAACTTTAGATCAGTATCTAACTAATCTAAATCGGGTCAGAATCGAAAGTAAACGCAGAAGTCAAACTTTCGCGACTTTCGTTTGCGAACCGACCCTAGAACTGAAATTGACGGGCCGAACATGTTCTTACATGTTCTAATAATTATTACCAACTTGTTTAAGTGTCAAAACAGGTTTCATAATATATATAAGATCAATTTATGATTTTTCCAAAAAATGGCCTGTTTGACTTTTTAATAACTTAACTTTGACCCGTCAATTGGTCTAGCAAACATGATCTTTAGGAGGTTCCCTTTATAGGGATTAACACCTACCTTATTACAATCACCTAGCCATGTTCATTTCGAAAAATGGCTGGACCATAATGGTCTTAGCCGAAAGTCAAAGCGTTTTCCGAAAAACGCTTGACTTTTGGCTATAAAAGCCTATAAATGAAAATGCACAAGGAAGGAACACTTACTAGTGATTCCTAGGGTGCAAAAGAACTATGTAGGATTGCTCCTTTCAGCTAGGTACTTCCAGAGGAGGGAGAAGAGTGAATAAGAAAGGTGAGAGTTGAAATGGTGAACTTAAGCACCTATTTATAGTTGGAGAACTCAAAGGAGTGAAACCAGGTGTTTAGGGGTGTAAGAAGCTTACAAGTGTCCCACAACGTGGCATAGCTTATTACAATTCCATTGTTTCGATCAAATGGTTTTTTGGAGTTTTGTTTGGGAGCCAAGCAAAACTTTCTGCAGCAGAGGCTCTCTTGCGCCCCGCGAGAGACATAGGCCATGTCTCTCGCGGCCCGCGACCGCCATATAGCCAGTTTCAATCTTTGACACTTTTAACCCCTTAACTTAATAAAGCTTATAAAAACCTTTTAAAACAACTTTTTGGCGCTTTTAGCCCTCCGTAGCCAATACTTGTTATACCCGGGATTATGCCTGGACATTGTCGAGCTCTCGGTTCGTTAAAAGGTCACTCAGATGTAAGAATTAACATGTTGACACTTTTAATCCCTGCAATATCCAACTTTCAAATATTATTGGATTTAATCACTCTCGTCCAACAAACAGGACATATGAGAGTTAGGACTACGTAAAGGATCACTCAGAGGCTCAGTATAAGCATATTAACTCTGATGTCACTCAGAGGCTAGGCATGTTGACACAACGGTCACTCAGAGGCCGAGTTTAAGCATAACGACACTAATGGTAGTTCAGAGGCTACGTTTTATGCATACGACACTAATGGTCGTTCAGAGGCTATGTTTTTATGCATGACGACACTAATGGTCGTTCAGAGGCTAGGTTTATGCATGTTGACATCAGAAAGTCATTCAGAGTCTCAGTTTGAGCATGTTGTCACTTTTAGTCCATATTAGTCTTTAATAGACTATATTTAAAATGCACCACGTGTCACTATATTATTGGACACGATTTTGCAGGGTGTTACATCCTCACCCCCTTAAAAGAAATCTCGACCTCGACATTTTATTTCAAAAGATGGGAGTACTCTTGTCGCATAGTGGACTCAACCTCCCATGTATACTCGGGACCTCTAAAAGCGTCCCACTTAACCTTTACTATAAGTAACATTTTTCCTTGGAGCTTCTTAACCTGTCGATCCTCGATCAAAATTGGTTTCTCAATGAACCTCAGGTTTTTATCAATTTGCACATCCTTGTGCGACATTGCTAGCGACTCATCGGCTAGACATTTCTTAAGGTTAGATATGTGGAATACCTCATGAATTCCACTGAGCTCCTCTGTCAACCTGAGCTTGTAAGCTACAGTGCCAACACGTTCGATTATCTCGAAGGGTCCTATATATCTTGGGCTCAACTTGCCCTTCTTTCCAAAATGCATCACACCTTTCCAGGGTGATACTTTCAGCATGACTTTGTCCCCTACTTGGAACTGAAGAGGTTTACGCCTCTTGTCAGCATAGCTCTTCTGCCTATCTCTGGCAGCTTTGAGACGATCATAGATTTGCACAATCTTTTCCGTGGTCTCCAGGATAATCTTAGGTCCTATTAGTTGGGCTTCCCTAACTTCTGCCCAACACATGGGCATTCTACATTTTCTCCCATACAAGGCCTCAAAAGGAGCAGCCTTGATGCTTGTATGATAGCTATTATTGTAGGAGAATTCTATTAGGGGCAAGTGGTCATCCCAATTTCCACCTAAGTCAATCACACATGCCCGAAGCATGTCTTCCAAAGTTTGGATAGTACGCTCACTTTGACCATCAGTCTGCGGATGGTAAGACGTACTAAAGTTTAATCGTGTGCCTAAAGATTGTTGGAGACTTTTCCAAAAGTGAGATGTGTATCTAGTATCTCTGTCAGCTACAATAGATACCGGCACACCGTGTAGGGACACAATCTTGTCCACATACAACTTAGCCAATTTATTTAAATTATACGTTTCTTTGATTGGCAAGAAATGTGCTGACTTAGTCAGTCTGTCTACAATGATCCAAATAGTGTCATTTCCACTTTTGGTCTTAGGTGACTTGGTAATCAAGTCCATAGTTACCATTTCCCATTTCCAAGTGGGAATTTCAAGCTGTTGTAGAAGTCCTGACGGTTTCTGATGTTCGGCCTTAACTTGCGAACGCGTCAGACACTTAGCTACATAAGTGGCTATGGATTTCTTCAAACCCATCCACCAAAAATTCTTCTTCAAATCTTGATACATTTTGTCACCTCCCGGGTAAACCGAGTATTTTGAATTGTGTGCTTCTTGGAGGATTAGATCTCTAAGTCCTCCAAAGATTGGAACCCAAATTCTATCATTAAATCTTAGGATTCCATCCTTTCCAGGTGTTAACTGATCAACAGTTCTGCCTAATCCTTCATTAGGAATATTAGCCTCTAACAAGGCTTGTTTTTGCGCATCTAATAGCTTTTCACTTAAGCTATTTCTGAGCTCAATGCTCTTGGCGTTAATCCTAATAGGTTTAACTTTTTCCTTGCGACTTAAGGCGTCGGCAACGACATTTGCCTTATCGGGATGGTAGCGAATCTCGCAATCATAATCATTAAGTGTTTCCATCCATCGGCGTTGTCGCATGTTCAATTCTTTTTGATTGAACAGGTGTTGGAAACTCTTATGGTCAGTGTATATAATACACTTCGTGCCATACAAGTAATGTCTCCATAGTTTTAGTGCAAATAATGTCACCCAATTCTAAATCGTGGGTGGTGTAGTTCCTTTCACGCACCTTTAATTGTCGTGATGCATAGATAATTACCTTGCCATTTTGCATTAGCACACAGCCCATGCCAGTGTGCGAAGCATCACAATAAACAATAAAATTCTCAATACCCTCAGGTAGAGATAACACAGGAGCATTTCTCAACTTGTGTTTTAGAATCTTAAAAGATTCTTGTTGCTTTGGACCCCAATTATACTTAACATTCTTACGGGTCAAGGTAGTTAGAGGAGTGGCTATTCTTGAGAAGTTCTCAATGAACCTTCTATAATAACCAGCCAGTCCTAAGAAACTACGAATTTCAGATGGAGTCTTGGGAATTTCCCAATTTATTATGGCTTCTATCTTAGCGAGATCCACTTGGATACCACGCTCACTTACAAAGTCCAAGGAATTGGACTTCTCTAAGCCAAAATTCGCATTTAGAGAACTTTACATAAAGTTTCTCTTGTCTTAATAATTCTAGGATGCACCGAAGATGTTTCTCGTGATCAGCTTGATTACGAGAATAGATAAGTATGTCGTCTATGAAGACAATAACAATCTTATCCGAATACGGCTTGCAGACTCTATTCATGATATCCATGAATGCTGCAGGTGTTTGCGAGCCCAAAAGGCATCACTAAGAATTCAAAATGACCATAGTGGGTCCTGAAGGTTGTCTTAGGAACATATTCACTCCTAACCTTCAGTTGATGATATCCTGATCTCAAATCAATCTTGGAGAAATAACTAGCCCCTTGAAGTTGGTCAAATAAATCGTCTATCCTTGGCAAAGGATGTCTATTTTTCATTGTTAACTTGTTCAGCTCTCGGTAATCGATGCACATTCGCATCGAACCGTCTTTCTTCTTTACAAAGAGGATAGGAGCTATCCAAGGCGAGGAACTAGGCTGAATAAAGCCTTTCTCCAAAAGTTCGTCTAGCTGCGTTCTCAATTCCTTCATTTCTGTTGGTGCTAGTCTATATGGAGCTCTAGCTACTGGTGCTAATCCTGGTATAATATCAATCCTAAACTCCACTTGCCTGTCTGGAGGTAGGCCTAGTAATTCCTCAGGGAAAACATCAGAATACTCTAAAATAACTTGTTGATCTTCAAGGTTCGGCTTAGGTTCATTTATGGTTACTTGTGCCATGTAGATGACACAACCTCTTCTCAAACACTTGGATGCCTTAAATAACGACACCATGTCCGGCAATCCATAGTGTGAGTCTCCAAGGATGGTGATCATTTCACCAGATGGGGTTTTAATCTCGATGGCTTCTTATCGCAGGCTATACGGGCTTGGTTATGAGATAACCAATCCATGCCTAAGACAACATCGAACCCCGCCAATTTCATTGGCAGAAGAGAGATAGGGATGGAATGATTCTTAATGGATATAGAGTATCCATCAAGAATGGGATTCTATCGTTCCATCAGCAAGTTCTATCTCATAGATTTTATCTAGAGTTCTTATGGGCAAATATAACAGTTTACAACACTTATGATCGACAAAAGATCTATCTGCACCCGAATAAAAAAGAACTCTAGCATAAATATCATTAATGGGGAAAGTACCTGTTATGACGTTATTATCATTAACAGCTTCCTTAGCAGTCAATCGAAAAGCACGTGCATTCCCCTTCTTGGCCTCTACAGGCTTTGAATTATTATTCCTTGAATTTTTAGGGCGGTTAGTTGCAATGTGCCCTTTTTTATTGCAGATATAACATACAGCATCCTTAAGATCTTTACAATCTGGGGTCTTATGCCCTCTCCTTTTACAAATACCACAAGGTCTAGCTTGTGAATCAGAATTACACTGTTCCCAGTGTCTGCGGTTGCAAGTCTTGCAAAATGGCATCACAGCAGACTTGCCTTGGTTCTATTTGAACCCAAATCTCCCTTTATTTTTCTTATTAAACTTATGGGAGTTGTCATCTTCTCTCTTTCTTTTCCCGTCAGTTTCATACTTAACTGACTTCTGCCTTACTAAATCAAGGGTGAGGGAGAGAGATAGGTCTACAGCAGACCTATAGGTATTAGGCTGAGCAGCCTTTACCATGCCCTTAATCTCAGGTGCTAATCCATTGATTGAACGTGCAATGCGTTTGGATTCTGGGGTGATTAGATAGGAAACTAACCTAGATAGGGAATTGAAATCGGAGACATACTTCCGACAGTCTAGGTTTTTCATTGAAAGAGACAAGAAATCTGTCTCTATTTTCTCCACCTCATGGGGTGGGCAGTAGGTTTCCTTAATAAGGTCCATAAACTTAGACCATCCTAGATTATACAGGTATACTTTACATGTTGACTGAATCATGGCCTTCCACCATGTTAGGGCATCACCCTTAAAGGACTGTGATACATACTTGACCACATCCTTATCAGCACAGCCGCTGATGTCTATGATGGTCTCCATCTCGTCCAGCCACTTTAGGGCTTCTACAGCTCCTTTTTCCCATTAAAATCATGAGGCTTACAGGAGACAAAATATTTGTAGGTACACCCGTATTTAGTAGAACGGGATCTATCAGCAAAGTCTATCTTCCTTGGTTCACTCTTCGCATTCGATGAGTGAACGGAGCTCTCTTTATGAGCTGAGGATGGGGTAATTGATAATGGTTTAGAGCAAGTAGCACTCGACTCTCTTAACTTCTCTATGGCCTTACCATAGCCTTTTCCACAGCCGCATCAATGCGTGCTTGGAAGTCATTATTATCTATGGCTACATTTTCGGCGTTCTTAGAGTTGACATTCCGGTGGCTACTTTATGCCTCATTAGAATTAGCCATTCTTCAAAGCTTCGGTTCTATATACCAAATAAAATTTCTCTTAGCCATGGTATAATAACCATATCAGCTTTGAAACATTGGATATAAAAAAAATCCGTTACCTATACTACTGTGAATAACATCACAACTCTTAGACTTAATATAACTATATTTGGCCTAGGTCTTAATAGGACCATCATAGGCAAATTACAATCTGGACATAGTCCATTTATTACTAGACAGGGGATCGCAATGTCACAACTATCATTGTCATATTTGACAATTTTATAGCACATAGGCTTGTCATAAAGGACGTCAAATATGGCACATAGGCCTGTCACTAATGGACATAAGATTATGGCACATAGTCCTGTCACTAATGGACATAAAATATGGCACATAAGCCTGTATCTCAAATGGATGTAAAATAGGCACATAGGCGCTACATCACTAATGGATGTTTTATTTATCGCCGCACTGGCGATATTTGCCGGGATCAAACAGATCACATGGGCTATATAAAATAAATCATAACCCGAAAGGGTAATACATCACTAATGGATGTTTTGTTCATCACCGCACTGGTGATATTTAGCCGGGATCAAACAGATAACATGGGCTATATAAAATAAATCATAAGCCGAAAGGGTAATACATCACTAATGGATGTTTTATTTATCATCGCATTGATGATATTAGCCGGGATCAAATAGATCACATGGGCTATATAAGATACATCCCTATGGATGTTTTATTTATCATCGCATGATGATTTAGCGGGGTCAAATAGATCACATGGGCTATATAAGGTACATCTTAATGGATTTTTATTTAGCATCGCATTGATGATATTAGCCGGGATCAAATAGATCCCATGGGCTATATAAGATACATCTCTAATGGATGTTTTATTTATCATTGCACTGATGATTTTAGCCGGGATCAAATAGATCACATGGGCTATATAAGGTACATCTCTAATAGATGTTTTATTTATCATCGCACTGATGATTTTAGCCGGGATCAAATAGATCACATGGGCTATATAAGGTTAGGACATAGACCATTACCTGGAAGGCTAGTGTGATTCCTCAAGTCACACAACCATGAGTATGCACATTACTTGAATGTTAACATAGGAGGATCTTAATGGTTGATTAATAGTCCAGGTCGCATTGACCTTAATGACTTGGAGGCTTGAACCTAGTCCACCACCTCTAGATAGAAGGATAACTTCCCTTAACTATCATGATAGAAGACCCTTCCGTTCTTAACTATCAATATATATATATATATATATATATATATATATATATATATATTTGCCAAATGTGTGGTCTGTGCCACTCGGCTAAATTAAAACCATTAAGATCTGTTTGGAATTATATAGCTGATAAAAATTCAAGTAAAATCGAGAAGATCGCTTGAAGAGGATGAATACATACATACATACATATATATATATATATATACATACATACATACATATATATATATATATATACATACATAAATTACATATACTATAAATAATATATAATTCCAAAATATTTCATTAAATGATCATAAGAAATTACAATACTTGAAATAAATAAAAGAAACTAATTGTCCATGTAAGGACTTAAAGGAAATAACAATGTCCACGCAGGGACTAAAAGAAATAACAATTTCCACGTAGGGACTACATATAATTAGAAGAGACTTCACTCGTCCTTCTTTCCCTTGACCAACTTGGAGAGTTTCTTGAAGAATTTGTTCATCTTCTTCTCCGTTTTCTCCCCCTGCTGTTGCATCTCTTTCATTCTTTCTAAGGCCTCATTGATGGCCTCAAGTGGTGGCGGAGGTTGTGGTTGAGGTTGTGGCATAACCGGATACTGGTACCCATAAGTTGGAGATCCAGTCGGTGGATAAGTAGGTGGGAAAGGGGATGGGTAAAGTACGTTGTGCATAACAGCTTGCATATAGGGGTCTTGTGACCATGCTTGATAGTCTACCGGTATAGACGGGTTAAAAGGATCATATCCAGACGTGTCTGGATATGTGGGGATTGGGTTAGTATAACCCGATGGTGGTGGCTGAACTGTAGGTGTGGGTGTTGGTGTTGGTTCAACCACATGTGACGTGTTAGAGGGCCCACCCATTTATGGGTCCTCTTGAATCGTGGGGTAGGAGTTTGGCAAAGGTGGCATCGATCCCGACCTTTGTCCTGCACCGACATACGTGCTCCACGCTTCCTTCTTGGTGGTTCAGGTGGTGGTTGAGGTTGGCCCACCGGTTCCATGTGGACATCTTCTTAAACAGGAGGCGGTTGAGAGTGATGGGAAGGTGTGTGGTCAAAGGTGAATTGGCTCCAATTTTGGTCCCACTCATTAGGAACTTGGTAGGCCAATCCGGCATAAGAGTTTGAATCGCTTGATATTTCTATGGGATGCACGTTTGATCCCGGTGGTGGCATCTCCGGGTCGAAGTCCTCGTCCATAGGGTTTGGCTGGTGCAACTGATTTTGATCGGCTGGAGACGTTGTTAAAGTAATGGTTAGGTTAAATTCTTCATGGTAAGAGTGATGAGATGTGAATGGTGAGAATGGTGAGAATGGTAGGAGTGGTGAGAGTGGTAAGAATTTTGGGAATGTGAGAGCGAGTGTCTATTAGAGACAGAACGTCTCGTTGGTTGCCAAGGAGATGAATCTCCTGATTCTTGGTAAGAGTCTGAATTTTGAGGTTGAGGGGGAATGCGCCCTGATGGTCCTCCTCTCATTGGACCTTTTCCTCTTCCACTTTGTCCTCGTACACGTGGCGACATTTTCCTGTTAAAAATCAATTCAAAAACAATACTAATAACTTAATAATGAAATGAGTAATCCTAGGTCAATGCCTAGACTCGGAAGTCTAAGGAATGTGCACGTGTAAGTTTGAGATTAAACACAAAAAGCTAGTGTTTAATTCTCTCAAACGTTGACTCTGATACCAACCTGTCACACCCCGGAATTCCAACCTGAAATCCATACACCGGTGGGCCCAGGTGGGGAGTATTGTGACGTAAGTTGATAACATAAATTGTCAATTAAACATAGCACAGCGGAAGTCTTGGATTTAAATTACCATTACAAACCGAATGTTCAAAATAAAATAATATACAGGCTCGTAATAGAAGATCCACAGGCGGATCATAAAATGTACAAGAAAGAATATAAAACAGACTTTACGGCAGATCTAAGGATTTGCAAGATCCTCTTATTCACTAACGAGCAGCTTCCGGCCTATTTCGTATTGTTCCTGCAGTTAGCCTTTGGACGATACATCAGCTTTCGCTGGTAAATACACCTAACTGACTCATTTTGAAAACTTTAAAATGATTTTTAAGTGCAAACGGCACAAAATCTTTATTAACTTGGGAAAGTTGAATTTACAACCTTGTATCAGATTCACATGTTTGTCAATACATACAGGGCCCGGGACAGAAACCGAGACATGATTAAATACACACCACTTACAAACTCACAAAGGAGTTATCCCCAATGTCTTGGGTAATTTGCGTATGAGCATCTAACAGGTGTATGCCTACACCCCGTGCTAAGGCCGTGGCCAATAACTAATGTATTTAGCCGAGGATATCCAGGACACGGTAATTTATCCCATGATGTTTAAGTTATCAAACAAAACTGATTAAAACGAAATATGGGGTTTACTAGCCACAAACGGGCATTCGATTAACCTCATTTTGGACCAAGCGGTAATAATTTACCGTATCCCAAGCCCGTATAGGGAAAATAAGTCGAGAGTATTTACCTGAGCTAATCTTCTCTTTTATTTTTAAATAACTCAGCGGTATACAAAAGTACCAAGTGCAGATAGCATTTACCGGCAAGGCTCTAGTCTGGATTATGGCATAAGCTAGCCAATTAAATACTAACGGTCTTATAAACCGAATAGTGTACATGACCAATACTTAAAACGCTTGATTAAACGATGATCGGATAGAATGTAGTTTAAACCCGATAAGTACCTTGACGTGTATAATATGGGTAAACTATACATTCTGGATTCTGAATCATAATGACAAGGTTAAACCCGTTTCGGTTAATTTTCGTAAAATAGTTACATATACTTTACCGTGCGCATAATAGCGATATCGGGTAACCGGATAAGTCACGGACAAGTTCTATATGCCATTACATTTCAAATAAGTTAAGATATCAGTAGGATATTAACTTATATGCTCGTTAAGGTTTTAAAACGAAACAATGCCTCGTAAGGGCATTTCGGTAATTCTATACCGTATAAAGTGGAACTTGAATATAATTTAAGTTTATAAACCATAAGTATTCTGGAAAAATATTTTATTTATGATATAATATTAGTAGGATGTCAATCATATATGTAAATTATCTTTTATGACCAAACTATGCACCGTAGGGGCATTTTGGTCATTTTACACATAGTTTATAAATTATTTGGGATTCTAAGTATATAAAATATACCTACTGTAAATATGTTTAAAATAAGTTTTAAAATCAGTAGGTAACAAGTCTTGGTCCGTTAATATAGTTTAAAACCATACTATGCGCCGAAACGGCGCTAATGTCGTATAATGACGTCTTTAAGCGATTTTTACGAAAACTAATGTTAAGGTCAGATTAAAATGTTTAATATATGTCATTTAATATAACATTTCAGCAGGTAAATGATTTATCTTGAAAAGATTGATTAAAATCATTTTATGAACCACAAGGGCTAAAACCGTCATTTATCGACATAGTTTAAGGACCTGTTTGAAAACTTAGTATATAACTTGGTTTAACATCCCAAATAATCCTACTTATAATATTATATCAGTAGAAAACTTATTTTCAAGTTCATTACCATTTAAAACCTTATTTTATGCAAAAAGGGCATTTTGGTCAAAAACGGCATAACTATGGAACTTGAGCATAAACTTAGATTTTGATCATGATCATGTAATATAACCTCAGAGGGTTATGCTACATTATATTATGATCATAATGCAACTTTAGATCAGTATCTAACTAATATCGGGTCAGAATTGAAAGTCAAAGCAGAAGTCAAACTTCGCGACTTTCGGTTGCAAACCGACCCTAGAACTGAAATTGACGGGCCGAACATGTTCTTACATGTTCTAATAATTATTACCAACTTGTTTAAGTGTCAAAACAGGTTTCATAAATATATAAGATCAATTTATGATTTTTCTGAAAAATGGCCTGTTTGACTTTTTAATAACTTAACTTTGACCCATCAATTGATCTAGCAAACGTGATCTTTAGGAGGTTCCCTTTATAGGGATTAACACTTACCTTATTACAATCACCTAGACATGTTCATTTCGAAAAATGGCTGGACCATAATAGTCTTAGCCGAAAACGCTTGACTTTTGGCTAGAAATGTAACATCTGTCGAAAAACGGGTTTTCAAAACCCGCTTCGTTTATTAATCGAATAGTCAGTTTCAAATTTTCGTTGCTTATTTAATGCTCATTTTAATTTTAAACAATACATAATTAATAAACATTTTAGAATATGGAAACTAAAATTGTTAAAAAGTAAAAATAAAGTAAATAAAAAAGAAAATAGGCTGCCGGGTTTCGAACCCGGGTCAGCCGGAAGAAACAACCAACACACATCTTAACCACTCCGCCACTTGATTCTTTTGTGTAATCAATGAATCATATAAAACTTAAGTTCCCGGCGAATTCATCTGTTTGCGCCAAAACTGAAACCGATCATCGGCTTTCAACCATCCGGAGACGTTTGAGTGATCGTGAGTTACTGAAAATAACCGATAAATCCATTACAACCCACGTTCTTAATCAATTCCGTCTTCAATGAACTCGATTCATATGATTTTCGAGTTTGATAACCGAAATCATTTACTTCCAATTGACACTGGTAATATCATCGACTCATAACTCAGAAACACTCCCAGAACCTTTAATTTCATTTGCGCTCTGACTTCTGTTCGTCGGAAACGTTATCTGCTATCGCCGGACTTTCGCCGGAAAACCGAAACTTACACAAAATCGGTAAATTCTCGACTCTTTCGTTTTCAATTTATTGTTAGACTTATACTAACTCAAATCCTTCAACCAGAATCGGTCCCAGACGACGTTGTCGGATAATTTACACTCGCCGGAAAATCTCTGGACATTTCCGAAAACACGCTGTGAAACGGTACAAACATCTAAACCCTCTGATAATCCTTGTTTAGTAACTTAATTTCGCAACTAATTGATCAAAACTGTAAATTCATCCGATCAGACGGAATTCACAAAACAGAGCCGACGACCTTTGCCGGAGTTCTGAGAAAAACATCTTTCCGGTACATTCATTTCCAAAACCTTCTTTATCCATTACATTTTAATCATTTATATGTTCGTTAATCGAACTAAACAAGAACTGTCGAATATCGGTTGTCTGTGTCTTTGAACGAAGAAGATGAAGTCGAACATTAGGTATAAGTTTAATTAAAACAAGATATTAAACCGGGTTAGACACACAGTCCAGCGGTGGACTGTGTGCAAACACACATCGCACGTCACGAGTTCGAATCTTACAAACGCACCGGCTTTCCGAATTAAAACCAATTTTTTTAAAACTGAATCAGAGTAGGTCCCAGGATGTTTTTAAGATTAATATAAATTGTAAGTTTAACAGATAAGACACACAGCCCAACTGGTTGGGCTGTGCGCTTACAAACCAGAGGACCCGAGTTCGATCCGGTTTCTGTCACACCCCAACCCGCAGCGGATAAGGTGATCGGGGCATGATTGGGTTATCATCAAAGCTCATGACATTTATTAAATGTTTCATATTCATTAATACAAATTAAATGAAAGTTTACAATGATTGCTACAACATGATCTAACTAACAATCTAACTCCTTTGTTTCTCTTCTAAGGCATATCCTATGCTATCCTGCTTCAACCTGTTCACCTGTATCATGTGTAAAAAGGTTTTTGGATCAACATAATGTTGGCGAGTGAATCCTATGGAAAACATTTGAACAATTTATTTAAATTGATTATGAAAAATGTGCACAACCAAACATGAGTAAAATTAGATGTAACTTGATCAATAATCATAAGATGTTAAATGAAAACACTCATGAACAATAATGGAATAATTAAAGGCACGCGATGCTCAACTCGTCTCTCACGAGGAACTGAGGGGCCTGATGAATGAATTGCATAAACATGATAATATGAATAACACAACTACAAACAATATAAACTCAATGAAAACACACATGAACAATAATGAATTTGAATTGAAGCACGCGATGTTCTACTCGTTTCCCACGAGGAACTGATGGGCTTATTGTATGAGTTTCATGTAATTTGACAAACGGAAAATAAATCACAACAATAAATCAATCTAAGATTAAGTCATGATGTGGTATGGCACAAGTTTAAATAAATAAATTAATTAATTCATAACACATGACACACCCCAAAACGTGTAATTTAAAAGGGGGAATTGTAAGATTCACTCACAGTGGGTGCGTTCGGTTGATGATGATGAATGCACGCGAAGTGGTTTTAACCACGAGTGAGATTTAACCTAGATAAATCGCATTATGGTTTGGTGAGTAAACGGATTTTATTAAACTATTTTAGTAGGATTGTTGGGTGTATTTTTGTGAGTTTGAGGCTATTTTCAAATCTTAAAAATGTTATTTTTAAGTATTTATAATTGATTTTTACTTAAAATAATTAAATAAAAATAATAAAAATATTTTATTTTTTTCTGCTACAGTAACATTGACCAGTTGACTTTGACTGGTCGTTGACCGGTTTTGAGGCATATTGTTGTGCGCTGAGTGAGGCTCGAACCCGAGACCTCTCGTACGCGTGCACGCAGCTCTACCAACTGAGCTACGTGTCTAACCCGTTATATATCCGATTTTAATTACATATATACATTAATTAACATTAACAGAAAATCATTTTTATTTTAAAAACAATATAAGCGGCTCGGCGGTGCGCTCCACAGGTCTCGAACCCGGGACCTGTGGGTTAATATAACACACAGTCCACCGCTGGACTGTGTGTTCAACATGTTATATAACTTGATTTTTATTATACTTAAAGACAATTTAGTTGTTTCCTTTTTCTGCCTTCTTTAAAAAAAAATAGATAATTGTCCGAGTCGGTGCTGATGACCGGACTCGAACTCGTGACCTGTGATATAAACAAACACACAGTCCACCGCTGGACTGTGTGTCTAACTTGGTTATTATTCTGGTTATCAATATACTTAACATATAACTAAGGCGATCCGGTTCAGTAACAAAAAAAATGCATTTTATTAAGGCAGCGTGTGTGAGACGGGAATCGAACTCGAGACGTTTTGCGTTTTATATGTGCACACAGTCCACCGCTGGACTGTGTGTCTAACCCGATTAATTTCATGATTGTAATTAAACTTATATGATAACAAGTCTTCATCTTCTTCACCGAAAGAATAACCAGAAATCGGTGACAGACTGGTTCAAGATTTTATCCGTTTTATTAGTGTTTTACCGTCGATTAAGATAAAAGTGAAAAGGAAAGGAAACTGAGCGGAGAAATATACCGACTGAACTCTCTGTTTTCCGGCAGAAAATCCGGCGACTGAATTCAACTCCGGCGACGTGTTCCTTGTAGTAGCTAGTCTCCAGAAAACTTGGAAAAAGGTAAGGGTGACTTCGGTGAAGGTTTAGGGGATTCAATAAAGCTCAGGGATTAAAACACGGTTTTCTGGCGAAAAACAGGAAAGTTCCGGCGAGTGAAAATACGCCGTGAAAAGATGTGATTTTTGTGCGAAAGTGTTTGTAGCCGGTTGTGGTTGAATTTATAGAGGAAAAATGAGATGTATTTGGTCTGATTTCGGACTATGTTCGATATTTAAATTTTTCCGGCGGTTTTGGTTTTGGTCGCGGACTTCAAACATCGGTTATAACCGATAAGTGATTAAAGGTTTACGTTATAACGTAAATTGTAGTTAAGATTCGCGGAAATTCCGGGATTCCGACGACTGAAACGATTGGGCGCCGGTTTTGAATTTGTAAAGTTATTATATCAATTAAATGTTTGAAATATATAACAAACAAAGCAGTTGGCGCAGTGGTTTGTGTGTGAGTTGTTAAGTCATTGCCTGACTCGGTACAGACCCGGGTTCGAAACCCGGCTGAAACAAATCATTTTTATTTTGCGTTTTTTGACAGTTTTTCAAAAACTAAATATATGTTCGCGTATAATAATTGATTACGGATCGTTTAAAAATATTTTGGGCATTTAATTCGCAACGAAAATTTTGACTGACTGTTCGGTTGATAAACGGAGCGGGTTTGGTAAATCCGTTTTTGACGGATGTTACAGTATCCCCTGCTTTTTAGAAATTTCGTCCCGAAATTTAAATAATGATATATTTTGACTATAAGAATAATGATGTTTTGTTTGACAGTTGTATGCTCAGAAAAATGAGGGTTTAAATTTTTGTTCGAGGCGGTAACGTTCCTTGTAAAGGTTAAGTACCCTATTCAGGAATCGCTTTTTGTTGCCTACTGTATGAATATTGATAAACAGGAATGATTCGCTAAAAATGATATCATGCATAAGGGTTTAGATACGTTTGGGAAAAATATGGTTACATCCTAAGGCAAAACTTCTAACACTACAATCTACATGGAACATAAATAAAAAAACACAACAGCTGATATCCAAACATGAATGAACACATCATCAAATATTTGAACATGAATATAACAGCAAATATTCGAACATGAATGAACACATCAGCAAATATTTGAACATGAATAAACACAACAGCAAATATTTGAACATGAATAAACACAACAGCAAAAATTCGAACATGAATAGACACATCAGCGAATGAATAAACACAATAACCAATATTCGAACATGAGTAGACACATCAGCGAATATTTGAACATGAATAAACACAACAGCAAATATTTGAATCCACATTCTGATAACATATATGTTTGAACGATGGAAGTTCCTCTCTCGTTTGTTATGATGAGAGGTTAATTTATGTAGAAATGGAACACAATCCAATCTCTTTAAATAACATGATGATATAAATGTATCACAAATTCCAACCAAGGCAATAATAAATCCTACATGGAACTTCTCATAACCGCCTGATAATGCCTCTGATCCTTTGGCAAGAATACTTATATATAGGAAGTACCAGCGGCGTATCCACCATATTCTTGCCAAATTTTCATTAGTTTTATCCACAAGTTATGATTGGTTACCAAGAAACTAATAAATCCTACATAGAACTTCTCATAACCATCCATTAATGCCTCTGATCCTTTGACAAGAATACTTATATATAGGAAGTACCAGCGGCGTATCCACCATATTCTTGTCAAATTTTCATTGGTTTTAACAGTGAATTATGATTAGTCCTATAACTCTACAATCAATATAACATACATAAATTACCGAAATGAAACATATCTGTGCGATCAAGGCTCAATCGAACGGAGCCGATCGTATTGCATGTACTGAAAATGAAATTGTGTGCTCAAGGCTCAATCAAACGGAGCCGAACATATTGAATGTACTGAAATTGAAATTGTGTGCTCAAGGCTCAATCAAACGGAGCCGAACATATTGCATGTACTGTATATGAATAACTTAACCACACAAACAGCCTATGCATGGAACCTCTCATAACCGCCTGATAATGCCTCCGATTATTTGACAAGAATACTTATATATAGGAAGTACCATCGGCGTATCCACCATATCCTTGTCAAATTTTCATTGACTTTATCCGCAAGTTATGGTTAGTTCGATGCGACTCTACTACAAACACCACAACCACAAGATACTGATAATGAAATTGTATGTGTGCTCAAGGCTCAATCAAACGGAGCCGAGCGTATTGCATGAACTGGAAATGTAAATAAATCTGTGTACTCAAGGCTCAATCAAACGGAGCCGAGCATATTGCATGTACTGGAAATGAGAATAAATCTGTGTACTCAAGGCTCAATCAAACGGAGCCGAGCATATTGCATGTACTGGAAATGAGAATAAATCTGTGTACTCAAGGCTCAATCAAACGGAGCCGAGCATATTGCATGTATTGAAATGTAATATTACGTAACCGATCAAGGCTCAACAAACGGAGCCGATCGTGCGGGCACGCCAAAATCAACCACATAATAAAATGGGGATCAAACTCAACCTCGATGGATGGGGAGCTACGGCCTCAGCAAAAGCATATACTGAAAAACAATATATAATATATAATATGCCATAATTTCTCTAACAGTCTACACATGTGATAAAGAAAACATAAGACTAAACAATAGAAGTTGAATCTGGATCTTCGGCGAAAAGGACTAGCTGAGTATCTTCGTTTGGGCCGTCATTATCTTCGACAGGGTTGGCGTTGATATTGAAGACTCTTTCTCTTGCTGGTGGCATAGTGGTTGGGTTTTCTTGGTTTACTTGGTTAACTGGGTTTGATTGGGCTTGAGTGTTGATAATGTTAACCAATTGAGGGCATGTGTTTCTAAGGTGGGTAGGGTCGCCACAATTGAAGCAAGCTCGAGCATATGGAAACATGGGGTATTGAGGTTGGTGATAAGCTTGGGCCATGTTTTGAGTAGGGGAAAAGGTTTGGTCTTGAAAGGTGCGACAAACATTGCTCAAATGACCATAACGTCCACAAGTTGTACATAGCCGGCAAGGTAAAGTAAGGGGATGGTGATAAAAACAGTGGTTGCATTGAGGGTGAGGTCCAAGATATGGTTTCTTATTTGGGTAAGCTGAGTTGGGTGCCACTTGGGTGATTGGGACAGCTCGGATGGGTATAGCGTGAAAAACTGGTTGATTTCGTTGAGTAGCAGCGAAAAGTCGCCCGACTCTTCTTCTCTTAGGTTTGGGTTGAGGAGGGGATTCAGTTTGAGTGGAGTCGGAGGTTTCAGTTGATTCTTTATCTTCTTCTTCTCTTCCTCGAAGTCTTTGTTTCGGATTCGGTTCTCGGTGAGCTCTATTGCTAGCTCCATTGCTGCTTTCAAAGTTGCAGGCTTGGTACTTATCACGGGGTCTTGAATCTTTGACGGAAGACCACGAATGTAGTGCTCGATCAAACGGTAGAGGGGAGTAAACATGTTGGGAACCATTTGATGAAATTCGAGGAACCTTTTGTTGTAGGTGGTGTGGTCTCCTTCCACTTGCTTCAATGAGTAAAATTCATCTTCTAGCTTCTTGATTTCGCTCCTTGGACAAAATCGTCTGGTCATGATTTCCTTCAATTCGTTCCAAGTTAGGGACATAGCATCTTCAACACCTCGTTTTGCCTTCTCTGTATTCCACCAAGTAAGTGCTATCCCATATAGTCGACCGGTAGCATAACGCACTTTGCGATCATCAGGGCAATCGCAATTTAGAAAAGTATTCTCCATTTCTTCAAACCAATGGAGGAGTGTGGTGACACCTTCAGTCCCTTTATATTTCGGAGGGTCACATGATTTGAAATGCTTGTAGGTGCATTTAGTGGTGTTTGGGGAAGAGTTGAAAATGTTTTGGTTTGCTTGGTTGACAGGATTATGGGTAAGTGCTTGTTGAACTTGAATTACAATGTTGGGTATTACGGCAGCCATTTGTTGAGCGATTAAGGTAGCCATGCGTTCGCGGGCTTTTCTTGCTCTCGTCTTCCTACGGGCGAGGTTAGAAGACATCTACATTGAATACAGGACAAGGGTATGAGTTGGATGCTTTTGAGATCATGGGTCGCATTCAAGAATGAACATTCATAAAATAATTATACAAAAATACTACATCCATAGGATGTCTTGGGCTTTGCTCGCTGTTAGGCCCGTCGTGCCGCCATACTTTACCTTATGTAATCATGTGGTTCCCCATGAATTACCGGTTTTTTCATATGGTTCGCACGGTTTCTGCCTGGTTGCGTACACAAAACCCGGTGAAAATCGAGAAATATGTATACAACGTGTGATGTTTGGAATGTGTCCAGGTGTAGACACGGTGACACCTCAAAGTAGGGTTAGTTCGAACGACGTTTGGTGTGGCATGCTTTGGCCTAATAGGTCCTTCGTACTCTCATCGTTGGTCCCCAGGTAGGAAAACTGGTCCGTTATATTGGATTTATACGAATGCCAGCCTAGACAGGACGTTCCGACTACCGGTACTCGTACCCTTCCAGTTACTACATGCCCGTCGCAGAACTTACTTTGATGAGATTTGAAAATTGCATAAAATCTTTGGATAACGAGAATATGAAAATAAATTGAACACATGAACATCGATATATGTATAATGAATATGTATATATATGTATAATGAATATGTATATGAGCATGTATGTTTGACTGAAATGTAAACAAATATGAAACAAATAAATATCACAAGTTTGTATGTAACCACTTAATCAATTTAAAATTTTAGGCAGACTATAGTATAGGCGCTAAGGGTCTAATAACCTATCCTATATCCCTATAGTCATGGCTCTGATACCAATCTGTCACACCCCAACCCGCAGCGGATAAGGTGATCGGGGCATGATTGGGTTATCATCAAAGCTCATGACATTTATTAAATGTTTCATATTCATTAATAGAAATTAAATGAAAGTTTACAATGATTGCTACAACATGATCTAACTAACAATCTAACTCCTTTGTTTCTCTTCTAAGGCATATCCTATGCTATCCTGCTTCAACCTGTTCACCTGTATCATGTGTAAAAAGGTTTTTGGATCAACATAATGTTGGCGAGTGAATCCTATGGAAAACATTTGAACAATTTATTTAAATTGATTATGAAAAATGTGCACAACCAAACATGAGTAAAATTAGATGTAACTTGATCAATAATCATAAGATGTTAAATGAAAACACTCATGAACAATAATGGAATAATTAAAGGCACGCGATGCTCAACTCGTCTCTCACGAGGAACTGAGGGGCCTGATGAATGAATTGCATAAACATGATAATATGAATAACACAACTACAAACAATATAAACTCAATGAAAACACACATGAACAATAATGAATTTGAATTGAAGCACGCGATGTTCTACTCGTTTCCCACGAGGAACTGATGGGCTTATTGTATGAGTTTCATGTAATTTGACAAACGGAAAATAAATCACAACAATAAATCAATCTAAGATTAAGTCATGATGTGGTATGGCACAAGTTTAAATAAATAAATTAATTAATTCATAACACATGACACACCCCAAAACGTGTAATTTAAAAGGGGGAATTGTAAGATTCACTCACAGTGGGTGCGTTCGGTTGATGATGATGAATGCACGCGAAGTGGTTTTAACCACGAGTGAGATTTAACCTAGATAAATCGCATTATGGTTTGGTGAGTAAACGGATTTTATTAAACTATTTTAGTAGGATTGTTGGGTGTATTTTTGTGAGTTTGAGGCTATTTTCAAATCTTAAAAATGTTATTTTTAAGTATTTATAATTGATTTTTACTTAAAATAATTAAATAAAAATAATAAAAATATTTTATTTTTTTCTGCTACAGTAACATTGACCAGTTGACTTTGACTGGTCGTTGACCGGTTTTGAGGCATATTGTTGTGCGCTGAGTGAGGCTCGAACCCGAGACCTCTCGTACGCGTGCACGCAGCTCTACCAACTGAGCTACGTGTCTAACCCGTTATATATCCGATTTTAATTACATATATACATTAATTAACATTAACAGAAAATCATTTTTATTTTAAAAACAATATAAGCGGCTCGGCGGTGCGCTCCACAGGTCTCGAACCCGGGACCTGTGGGTTAATATAACACACAGTCCACCGCTGGACTGTGTGTTCAACATGTTATATAACTTGATTTTTATTATACTTAAAGACAATTTAGTTGTTTCCTTTTTCTGCCTTCTTTAAAAAAAAATAGATAATTGTCCGAGTCGGTGCTGATGACCGGACTCGAACTCGTGACCTGTGATATAAACAAACACACAGTCCACCGCTGGACTGTGTGTCTAACTTGGTTATTATTCTGGTTATCAATATACTTAACATATAACTAAGGCGATCCGGTTCAGTAACAAAAAAAATGCATTTTATTAAGGCAGCGTGTGTGAGACGGGAATCGAACTCGAGACGTTTTGCGTTTTATATGTGCACACAGTCCACCGCTGGACTGTGTGTCTAACCCGATTAATTTCATGATTGTAATTAAACTTATATGATAACAAGTCTTCATCTTCTTCACCGAAAGAATAACCAGAAATCGGTGACAGACTGGTTCAAGATTTTATCCGTTTTATTAGTGTTTTACCGTCGATTAAGATAAAAGTGAAAAGGAAAGGAAACTGAGCGGAGAAATATACCGACTGAACTCTCTGTTTTCCGGCAGAAAATCCGGCGACTGAATTCAACTCCGGCGACGTGTTCCTTGTAGTAGCTAGTCTCCAGAAAACTTGGAAAAAGGTAAGGGTGACTTCGGTGAAGGTTTAGGGGATTCAATAAAGCTCAGGGATTAAAACACGGTTTTCCGGCGAAAAACAGGAAAGTTCCGGCGAGTGAAAATACGCCGTGAAAAGATGTGATTTTTGTGCGAAAGTGTTTGTAGCCGGTTGTGGTTGAATTTATAGAGGAAAAATGAGATGTATTTGGTCTGATTTCGGACTATGTTCGATATTTAAATTTTTCCGGCGGTTTTGGTTTTGGTCGCGGACTTCAAACATCGGTTATAACCGATAAGTGATTAAAGGTTTACGTTATAACGTAAATTGTAGTTAAGATTCGCGGAAATTCCGGGATTCCGACGACTGAAACGATTGGGCGCCGGTTTTGAATTTGTAAAGTTATTATATCAATTAAATGTTTGAAATATATAACAAACAAAGCAGTTGGCGCAGTGGTTTGTGTGTGAGTTGTTAAGTCATTGCCTGACTCGGTACAGACCCGGGTTCGAAACCCGGCTGAAACAAATCATTTTTATTTTGCGTTTTTTGACAGTTTTTCAAAAACTAAATATATGTTCGCGTATAATAATTGATTACGGATCGTTTAAAAATATTTTGGGCATTTAATTCGCAACGAAAATTTTGACTGACTGTTCGGTTGATAAACGGAGCGGGTTTGGTAAATCCGTTTTTGACGGATGTTACAGTTTCCCTGCAACCGGTTCAACCATTTAAATTCTTTTAATATAAAACCAAATAATTAAACATTTAATTAGTATATATATATAATTAAAACATAGAATATTTCGGGTTAGACACGTAGCTCAGTTGGTAGAGCTGCGTGCACGCGTACGAGAGGTCTCGGGTTCGAGCCTCACCCAGCGCACACATAAGTCACTGTCCGACCGGTCAACGGTCCGGTTAACGGACCGGTCAACGGTCAATGGTCAACAAAAAGTCAACATTTTTTTTATATTTTTATTTATTTATTTAATTTAAAAATCAATTAAAAATACTTAAAAATAATATTTTTAAAGTTAGAAAATGACCTTAAACCCACAAAAATAAATCTAAAAATCCTATTAAAATTGTTAATAAAATCCACTTGTTTACCGTACATTTTCGTTATTATTTTAGGATAGTCTTTCCTCGTCGATCAAATCCCAAAACTCGTGCGCATTCATCATCATCAAACGAACGCACCCAATGTGAGTGAATCTCTACAAATTCCCCGTTTTAATCACATTTTGGGGTGTATCATGTGTCGCTTATTATTTATTACATTTAAACACTTGTGCATCTATCATATCCATGATCAAATGTGTATCCAATATGTATCAATTGTTCGTGTGGTTAATGTTTAGATTAAATTTATCATTTTCAGTACATACATCATCATAGGCTCGTCTGTTCCCCATTACCTATGAGCGGAACGTGGCGTTGCCAACATATGATCAGCTCCGTTTGATTGAGCCTTGATCACACATACATCATCATAGGGCGTCCATTCCCCATTACCTATGAGCGGAACGTGATGTTGCCAACATATACATTATCATTCATGTCATATACTCATGGAATGTGGTTTGTTATTGTTTGTTTGATTATATACGTTTGCTCACATATGATTATTGCACAATTTTTCCATATTAAATACAATAAGAAATCAATATCAAATGTTTTTAACAAGGTTCACTCGCCAACTTTTGTTGACCCAAAATTCCCCATTTTCACACATGATACAGGTGATCCAGTTGCAGCAAGAAACATATAGGACGGCCTAGAAGAATAAATCAGTTTAGGCTTTGGATTGTTTACTTAGTTACTTTTTCCTTGTAATTGTATGAACTTGTTTGGAATATTGAAGTTGTAATTTGAATTTAATAAATATGAAACATTTTGGTAAACATCATGAGCTTTGGTGATAACCCAATTATGCCCCGATTCTTATTCCGTTGCGGGTCGGGGTGTGACAGATTGGTATCAGAGACATGACTATAGGGATATAGGATAGGTTACTAGACCCTTAGAGCCTATACTATAGTTGATTAGAATTATTTAAATTGTTTATGTGTTACATACAAAATTCATGATGTTTATATGCTTTATGTTTATTGTTACATTCAATGTTATGCAACATGTTCATAAGTACATATTACTATACAATGCTCATCATGAATCATATCCTCATAACATATCATATCCATGAGAGCACACACCACACAATTTCCATGATTTTTGCAACGATTTTTGTATTTTTTCAAATCACATCAAAGTGAGTTCTCATGACGGGCATGTAGTAACTGGAAGGGTACAAGTACCGGTAGTCGGAACGTCCTGTCTAGGCTTGGCATTCGTATAAATCCAAAATAAAGGACCAGTTTGCCTACCTGGGGACTAACGATGAGAGTACGAAGGACCTATTAGGCCAAAGCATGCTATACCAAACGTCGTGTGAGCTAACCCCACTTTGAGTTGTCATTGTGTCTACACCTGGACACCCTCCTACCATACATCTCGCAAACATATTTCATGGTTTTCATTTGGGTGATGCAAGTGTTAAACCGCCAACACCAATGTGAACCCTACTAAGCCAATAGTCATGGGGGACCACATGACGATACAGGCGATGGTATGGGGGACATTGGAGGCCCAAACATGAGCAAACCCAAGACATCCTATGGATGTAGTTGCATTATTTATGATTATGTTATTTTGTTACTTTTAACGACACATGACACCTAAAAAGACTCCTTAAACTCACAATCTTCTTATGTATGTTCCTGTAGATGTCGGCTAGGCAGCAACGTGGGGGTAGAAAGTCAGGAAGGTCAAACGAACGCTTGGCCACCCAAATCGCAAAACAAATGGCCGCGGTGATTCCTGACATCGTAATTCAAGTCCAACAAGCTCTCGCCGCAAATCCCATCAACCCTCCCAATCAAGACGACCAGAACGTCGACAACCCTCTCTCCAAAAAGTGCTCTTACAAACACTTCAAGTCTTGCGATCCCTCGAAATTTGAAGGGACCGAAGGTGTCACTGCTCTCCTCCACTGGTTTGAGGAAATGGAAAACACCTTCCTCAATTGCGATTGTCCCGAGGATCGCAAGGTACGTTATGCAACCGGGAGACTATTTGGAGTAGCTCTTACCTGGTGGAATACAGAAAAAGGTAAGAGAGGAATCGAAGATACAATGGCCTTAACATGGGAGGAGTTAAGGGAAATCATGACGAGACGTTTCTGTCCAAGAAGCGAGATCAAAAAGTTAGAGGATGAATTCCACTTGTTAAAGCAAAAGGAAGGAGATCATACTTCCTACAACAAAAGGTTTCTAGAGTTGAACCAAATGATCCCCAACTTGTTCACCCCAGTATACCGCTTAGTCGAACACTATATTCGAGGCCTCCCCTCGAAAATTCAAGACTCAGTTCTAAGCACTTCGCCTGCAACACTTGAAGCTGCTATGGAACTAGCTACCGAGCTTACCGAGAATCGCATCCGAAACGGCAAATTTAAGGATGAGAAAAAGAAAGCCCCCATTAAGGGCCAAACTTCAAACCATTCCACCTCATCCTCAAAGTTTGCTAGTAAGAGGAAACGAAACACCAGAAACTTTGCTGTCACACAAACAAATTTCCCTATCCCTGCTGCACCTATCACCCAAGTTGCCCCCTCAGCTGCACCATATAAAAAGCCATACTCCGGCCCATACCCAAAATGCAACCGTTGCCAATACCATCACTTTCCTGATCATCCCTGCCAACATTGCACCGGCTGTGGCCGTGCAGGTCACACCATCCAAACCTGTCACGCACTTCAGCGAACGAACCGCAATCAGCCCTCAACCCAAACCCACCTTCAGATAGTGGGTCAAGCCCAAAAACCTTTACTCCTACCACCTGCCCAACATGTAGCCTAATCCTACTACCAACCCAACTATCACATGATGCAACCTATGCGGGCTTGTTACAACTATGGAGACCCGAACCACTTCAGGAACACATGTCCACGCTTGGTGAACATCATCCATGCCCAAGCACAAGCAAATCCAGTAAACCAGGCTAACCAAGCTCCTCCACCTGCTAGGGGAAGAGCTTTCAACATCAACGCCAATCAAGCTAGGGCTGACAACAATGTGGTTAACGGTACGTTTCTCATCAATGGTAGTTATGCATCCATGTTATTTGATACTGGTGCGGATAAGAGTTTTGTGTCCTTAGAATTTGAACCCATCCTCAACCAAACTCGTGATAAACTCATGGAATCCATAACGGTAGAAGTTGCTGACGGAAAACCGGTCTCATTAAACTCTATTATACGAAATTGTACTCTCACCCTAAACGATCACGATTTTCCAGTTGACCTCATTCCTATGAAGTTGGGAAGTTTCGACATTATAATTGGTATGGACTGGCTCAGCCAACATCATGCTGAAGTTGTATGCCGCGAAAAGTTCATTCGCATTCCTCTTGCAAACGGTCAGACTCTACGAATCTTTGGAGAAACCCCTTCGAAAGGACTCAAATTAATGTCCTGTCTTCAAGCCCGAAAATATCTCCGCAAGAAATATGTCGCATTCCTAACTCATATCGTCAAAAAGGGAACCAAGGAGAAGAAACTCGAAGACATCCCAGTAGTAAAAGATTTTCCGCAAGTTTTTCCTGACGACATTTCAGGACTTCCTCCCGTGAGAGAAGTCGAATTCCGCATTGATCTTATACCTGGAGCTACACCAGTTGCAAAATCTCCTTATAGGTTAGCCCCATCCGAAATGCAAGAGCTGACTGACAAAGGATTCGTACGTCCTAGCTCATCACCTTGGGGTGCACCTGTCCTTTTTGTGAAAAAGAAAGATGGAACGTTTCGCATGTGTATCGACTACAAGAACTCAACAAGTTAATGGTCAAGAACCGCTACCCATTACCTCGCATCGATGATCTTCTTGACCAACTTCAAGGCGCCACCTGTTTCTCAAAAATCGACCTTCGTTCTGGATATCATCAACTCAGGGTACATGAAGAAGACATCCCAAAGACCGCCTTCCGAACTCGTTATGGTCATTACGAATTCATGGTCATGCCATTTGGATTAACCAACGCCCCAGCTGTATTCATGGATCTAATGAATAGGGTATGCAAACCCTACCTCGACCGCTTTGTCATAGTCTTCATCGACGACATCCTCATCTACTCAAAGTCTAAGTCTAATCATGAAGGACACCTTCGACTCATCCTTACACTCTTAAGGACAGAGAAGCTGTACGCTAAGTTCTCGAAATGTGAATTCTGGTTAAGGGAAGTACAATTCCTTGGACATGTCGTCAATGACAAGGGAATTCATGTTGATCCCTCAAAAATCAAGGCAGTACAGGAATGGCAAGCGCCACGTACACCTACCGAAGTAAGATCATTTCTTGGTTTGGCTGGTTATTATCGCCGTTTCATTGCAAATTTCTCCCGTATTGCTGTACCACTCACGGCTTTGAATCATAAAGGAAAACCCTTCATGTGGGGACCCAAACAAGAAGAAGCCTTCCAAACTCTAAAGCAAAAACTCTGTGACGCACCTATCCTCACACTTCCTGAAGGTTGTGATGACTTCGTGGTTTATTGCGACGCGTCAGGGCAGGGACTAGGCTGTGTACTGATGCAAAGAGGAAAGGTGATAGCTTATGCTTCTAGACAAATCAAAACTCATGAGAAGAACTACACCACCCACGACCTAGAACTTGGAGCCGTTGTGTTCGCTCTTAAGATATGGAGACATTACCTCTACGGTACCAAGTGTGAAATATACACTGAACACAAGAGCCTCCAATATATCTTTAACCAAAAGGAGTTGAATATGAGGCAACGAAGATGGGTTGAACTTCTTAATGACTACGACTGTGAAATTCGGTATCATCCTGGCAAGGCAAACGTGGTGGCCGATGCGCTCAGTCGAAAGGGTTATGCGAACTCCATTCGTCTTCTATGTTCGCAAATCATGACCGACATCAAAGATCAAATCCGAGAAGCCCAACATGTTTCAGTAACGAAAAACGACGTACGCAAGGAGCTGTCTTGTGGAGCTGAACTTAAAATCGAAACTAAATCCGACGGTATTCTGTACTATCTAGATCGCATATGGATTCCCGATCACAATAACCTTCGTGATTTCCTTATGAATGAGGCGCACAAAACACGATACTCTATACACCCAGGAGCCGACAAGATGTATCAAGACCTTCGATACACCTACTGGTGGCCTGGAATGAAAAAGGATATTGCTGTTTTTGTTTCCAAGTGCCTTACATGTTCCAAAGTAAAAGCTGAACATCAAAGACCCTCAGGACTTCTAGTCCAACCCGAAATACCTGTATGGAAGTGGGAAAACATAACTATGGATTTCATTACCGGGTTATCTCGCACCTCCAGTGGGTATGACACTATATGGGTAATCATTGATCGTCTTACAAAATCAGCTCACTTCATTCCGATTCGCAAGGACTTCAAGAACGAGAAGTTAGCTCGTATCTACATCAACGAGATCGTAAGCCGTCATGGTGTACCTTTAAGCATTATTTCAGACCGTGATGGTCGTTTCACTTCACGAACATGGCAAGCCGTACAAGCCGCTTTGGGTACACGATTAGACCTCAGTACCGCTTATCATCCTCAAACTGATGGACAATCTGAACGCACCATCCAAACTCTTGAAGATATGCTTCGAGCATGTGTCATAGACTTCAAAGGGATTTGGGACGCTCATCTACCATTAGTTGAATTTTCGTATAACAATAGTTACCACTCAAGTATCGGCATGGCTCCTTTCAAAGCGTTATATGGCCGATAAGTGCCGATCTCCAGTATGTTGGCACGAAATTAGGGAAGCTCAAATCACCGGTCCGGAATTAATTCAAGAAACAACAGACAAGATCCATCATATTCGAAACAATCTTCTAGCGGCACAAAGTCGTCAAAAGAGTTATGCAGACAAACGACGAAAGCCCTTGGAGTTTAACGTTGGTGATCAAGTACTTTTAAAAGTATCACCGTGGAAGGGAGTAGTTCGTTTTGGCCAGAAGGGCAAGCTAGCAACCACGATACGTAGCATAAAAGCTTGACTTACAAGAAGAACTCAACAGAATTCACCCCACGTTCCACGTATCAAACTTAAAGAAGTGCCTCGCCGATGAAAACCTCCATATTCCCCTAGAAGATATTCAGATCGATGAATCTATGCACTTCATTGAAAGACCAGTAGACATCATGGACTTCGGAGAAAAACGTTTAAGACGGAGTCGCATTCCAATTGTCAGGGTACGCTGGGAGTCGAAACGAGGACCTGACTTTACATGGGAACGTGAAGACTCAATGCACGAAAAATACCCGCATCTTTTTCCTGTTACCACTACTACTTAAATTTCGGGACGAAATTTCTAAAAGTAGGGGATACTGTAACATCTGTCGAAAAATGGGTCTTCAAAACCCGCTTCGTTTATTAATCGAATAGTCAGTTTCAAATTTTCGTTGCTTATTTAATGCTCATTTTAATTTTAAACAATACATAATTAATAAACATTTTAGAATATGGAAACTAAAATTGTTAAAAAGTAAAAATAAAGTAAATAAAAAAGAAAATAGGCTGCCGGGTTTCGAACCCGGGTCAGCCGGAAGAAACAACCAACACACATCTTAACCACTCCGCCACTTGATTCTTTTGTGTAATCAATGAATCATATAAAACTTAAGTTCCCCGTGAATTCATCTGTTTTTGCCAAAACTGAAACCGATCATCGGCTTTAAACCATCCGGAGACGTTTGAGTGATCGTGAGTTACTGAAAATAACTGATAAATCCATTACAACCCACGTTCTTAATCAATTCCGTCTTCAATGAACTCGATTCATATGATTTTCGAGTTTGATAACCGAAATCATTTACTTCCAATTGACACTGGTAATATCATCGACTCATAACTCAGAAACACTCCCAGAACCTTTAATTTCATTTGCGCTCTGACTTCTGTTCGTCGGAAACGTTATCTGCTATCGCCGGACTTTCGCCGGAAAACCGAAACTTACACAAAATCGGTAAATTCTCGACTCTTTCGTTTTCAATTTATTGTTAGACTTATACTAACTCAAATCCTTCAACCAGAATCGGTCCCAGACGACGTTGTCGGATAATTTACACTCGCCGGAAAATCTTTGGACATTTCTGAAAACACGCTGTGAAACGGTACAAACATCTAAACCCTCTGATAATCCTTGTTTAGTAACTTAATTTCGCAACTAATTGATCAAAACTGTAAATTCATCCGATCAGACGGAATTCACAAAACAGAGCCGACGACCTTTGCCGGAGTTCTGAGAAAAACATCTTTCCGGTACATTCATTTCCAAAACCTTCTTTATCCATTACATTTTAATCATTTATATGTTCGTTAATCGAATTAAACAAGAACTGTAGAATATCGGTTGTCTGTGTCTTTGAACGAAGAAGATGAAGTCGAACATTAGGTATAAGTTTAATTAAAACAAGATATTAAACCGGGTTAGACACACAGTCCAGCGGTGGACTGTGTGCAAACACACATCGCACGTCACGAGTTCGAATCTTACAAACGCACCGGCTTTCCGAATTAAAACCATTTTTTTTAAACTGAATCAGAGTAGGTCCCAGGATGTTTTTAAGATTAAATATAAATTGTAAGTTTAACAGATAAGACACACAGCCCAACTGGTTGGGCTGTGCGCTTACAAACCAGAGGACCCGAGTTCGATCCGGTTTCCCTGCAACCGGTTCAACCATTTAAATTCTTTTAATATAAAACCAAATAATTAAACATTTAATTAGTATATATATATAATTAAAACATAGAATATTTCGGGTTAGACACGTAGCTCAGTTGGTAGAGCTGCGTGCACGCGTACGAGAGGTCTCGGGTTCGAGCCTCACCCAGCGCACACATAAGTCACTGTCCGACCGGTCAACGGTCCGGTCAACGGACCGGTCAACGGTCAATGGTCAACAAAAAGTCAACAATTTTTTATATTTTTATTTATTTATTTAATTTAAAAATCAATTAAAAATACTTAAAAATAATATTTTTAAAGTTAGAAAATGACCTTAAACCCACAAAAATAAATCTAAAAATCCTATTAAAATTGTTAATAAAATCCACTTGTTTACCGTACATTTTCGTTATTATTTTAGGATAGTCTTTCCTCGTCGATCAAATCCCAAAACTCGTGCGCATTCATCATCATCAAACGAACGCACCCAATGTGAGTGAATCTCTACAAATTCCCTGTTTTAATCACATTTTGGGGTGTATCATGTGTCGCTTATTATTTATTACATTTAAACACTTGTGCATCCATCATATCCATGATCAAATGTGTATCCAATATGTATCAATTGTTTGTGTGGTTAATGTTTAGATTAAATTTATCATTTTCAGTACATACATCATCATAGGCTCGTCTGTTCCCCATTACCTATGAGCGGAACTGTTCCCCATTACCTATGAGCGGAACGTGGCGTTGCCAACATATGATCAGCTCCGTTTGATTGAGCCTTGATCACACATACATCATCATAGGCCGTCCATTCCCCATTACCTATGAGCGGAACGTGACGTTGCCAACATATACATTATCATTCATGTCATATACTCATGCAAGGTGGTTTGTTATTGTTTGTTTGATTATATACGTTTGCTCACATATGATTATTGCACAATTTTTCCATATTAAATACAATAAGAAATCAACATCAAATGTTTTTAACAAGGTTCACTCGCCAACTTTTGTTGACCCAAAATTCCCCATTTTTACACATGATACAGGTGATCCAGTTGCAGCAAGAAACATATAGGACGGCCTAGAAGAATAAATCAGTTTAGGCTTTGGATTGTTTACTTAGTTACTTTTTCCTTGTAATTGTATGAACTTGTTTGGAATATTGAAGTTGTAATTTGAATTTAATAAATATGAAACATTTTAGTAAACATCATGAGCTTTGGTGATAACCCAATTATGCCCCGACTCTTATTCCGCTGTGGGTCGGGGTGTGACAAGAAAAGCCTATAAATGAAAATGCACAAGGAAGGAACACTTACCAGTGATTCCTATGGTGCAAAAGAACTATGTTGGATGCTCCTTTTATCTAGGAACTTCCATAGGAGGGAAAAGAGTGAATAAGAAAGGTGCAAGTTGAAATGGTGAACTTAAGCACCTATTTATAGTTGGAGAACTCTAAGGAGGTGAAGACAGATGTTTAGGGGTGTAAGAAGAAGCTTACAAGTGTCCCAAAATGTGGCATAGCTGATTACAAGTCCATTGTTTTGATCAAATGGTTTTTTGGAGTTTTGTTTGGGAGCCAAGCATAACTTTCTGCAGCACAGGCTCTCTCGTGCCCCGCGAGAGACACAGGCCATGTCTCTCGTGGCCCACGACCGCCATATGGCCAGTTTCAATCTTTGACACTTTTAACCCCTTAACTTAATAAAGCTTATAAAAACCTTTCAAAACACCTTTCTGGCACTTTTAGCCCTCTGTAGCCATTACTTGGCATACCTAGGATTATGCCCGGACATTGTCGAGCTCTCGGTTCATTAAAAGGTCACTCAGAGGTAAGAATTAACATGTTGACACTTTTAATCCCTCCAATATCCAACTTTCAAATATTATTGGATTTAATCACTCTCGTCCAACAAATAGGACATTTGAGAGTTAGTACTACGTAAAGGATCACTCAGAGGCTCAGTATAAGCATGTTGACTCCGATGTCACTCAGAGGCTAGGCATGTTGACACAACAGTCACTCAGAGTCCGAGTTTAAGCATAACGACACTAATGGTAGTTCAGAGGCTACGTTTTATGCACAACGACACTAATGGTCGTTCAGAGGCTATGTTTTATGCATAACGACACTAATGGTCATTCAGAGGCTACGTTTTTATGCATGACGACACTAATGGTCGTTCAGAGGCAAGGTTTATGCATGTTAACATCAGAAAGTCATTCAGAGGCTTAGTTTGAGCATGTTGTCACTTTTAGTCCATATTAGTCTTTAATAGACTATATTTAAAATACAACACGTGTCACTATATTATTGGACACAATTTTACAGGGTGTTACAATAAGCGTAATAAGTATTCTATGAGCATAAACACGTATGAATCTCTAAAGGAGTATAAACTTAATTGGTTTACGAGAATTATTAACGTTTTTTATCGCGGGGGACGTGCGAATTGTGCATCGGTTTTAAAATGAACAAGATAACAAGTACTAAAATACATAGAAATTGAGGTAACATAAAAGAGATGCTTGATAAAATATTGGCGTGTTTCGGGTTGAGAAACTTCGACTATTCCAAAGTGAATCGCAAGTCCTTTCGAATTAGGGAGACATGCTTTGGCCTAATAGATAAAATACTCTCACCGAGGAGTGATTCTTCAAGTGAATGAAGTCTTTGAATTAGGGACATGCTTTGGCTATAGATAAATACTCTCACGGATGATACTGTACTTTACCCTTCCAGTTACTACATGTCCCTAATTGATTGGAAATTTGAAACTTTGGCGGGATTGAAAATCGAAGAGTGGAACTAATTATTAAGATGTGGATATCACTCCTAACTTGATAATTTCGTTCCTTAAACATGGTTGGTACTTACCAAACGAGGAGCAAATTCCGACTCGTTGGTAAGGATCCACTCGAGTATGAAATGGAAATTTTCTATCAAGATGTGGATTTCACTCCTAGCTTGATGGTGTAATTTCGTGTAAAATCAAATACGTGGATTGAGAGTGATCACCAAAGTGCGGGTTTCACCCCTATTTTGTTGAGATTGTCTCGTTTGTAGTATGAGTGTCTTCATGTCTTCTACGTGTGTATTGTGTAAATGTCTTAGGAAAGACATGTTGCATAATTGAGACAAAAGAAATAGAATGAAGCAAGATAAGGAGAATAACCTATTAAGCAAGAATCAAGAATGGTCAAGTTGGTCACTTAAACTATAGGCTAGGTCGAACATGGCAATTCTACCTAATTCGCTATAGTTATGGCTCTGATACCAGTCTGTCACACCCCAACCAATGGGGGAAACATTGCAGTGAGACGAACGAGATGCTCGAGACTTCATAACACTATTGTGCAATATTTAATTCAAACTGATTTCATTCATATATAAAATTGTCAAGTACATCACAAGAATTCAAAGTACAACAATTGGAAACTTCAAAGTAAAACTAAAACTAAATAATAATACAGTGATAAAATCTAGTAATTCTAGATGCGTTTCTAAGTCGTCCCAACTAGATTTCGTCAATGTCAACATCATCAACCTGCAACATGTTTAAAAGTATAGTTCAACACACAAGGCATTGGTGAGTACACAAGTTTAATATAGCATAAGTTTGAAAAAGTTTTAAATTAATCCACATGGCAAAAATAGTTAACTAGATTAATGTATCAAGGCATGTAATTTTACAAGTGAACCCTCTGTTTACCGCAAGAATTAAAGACTTAACATGACCACAAGAAACGGGCGGTGTGTTACTCCTATAGCGCTATACATGTTAAGGGGAGGCCATACGAAGTTAATGACAAGCAAATCACATAATAATGTTCCAAGAATACAAATCGAGTATCACGTATTTAAGCATGTATAATGGATTGTTTGTGTTTGCATAAAGTATAAGTGTGTTTGCGTGTATTTTGAAAGTGTTAAAGGGTCGTAAAAGTGGGATAAAGGATGGGGAAGTGCTCATTATATAGGGAAGGGATTAGGGGGTTGGGCTTTGAATATGATTAGTGGGTAATTAACCTTGAAACAAGACAAGTAAACCCAACCCAAAGGCTACGATAGGAATCTGCCCGGCCCGTGTATGTGTATATATATATATATATTATTATTTATGAACATTATAAGGTGTATATTTCTTGTATATTTAGGTGTTACATGTTATTTAATAAATGGCCAACATGTAAAAAGAGGTCTAATATGCAAAAGGAACATGAAAACATGTGTTAAACAAATATGTAAACATAGGTTTTGTGTTGTAATAATAAAAGAAGTATTGTAAGGATTAAACAAGTATGTGTAATGTATAACGAAGTGTCAATTATGCATAGGTCTCGTCATCGAATAGTAAAGTGTTTGTATGTACGAATGCTTACGAATTCACAATGATTGATTACAAGTTAAATCTTATGCTTATAGGAATCACGTATGTATCAAAGTTTTATTTTGGCATCATCTGTTCTGGGGGGAGATTATTGGAATTGAACCCTACAAAAGAATAGATGATAGAAAGCCAAAATATACTACAATCTATGATCCTAATGACAATACAACATCTGCCCAAGCAAAGCTCTGCTGAAGACTAAATGTCCAAGGTCTGCTATAGCTAAGCTCTGTTGAAGACAAAGCTCTGCTGAAGTCTAATCTCTGCTGAAGTTAAACTCTGCTGAAGTCTCAACTTTGCTGAAGACTAAACTCTGCTGAAGTCTAAACTTTGCTAAAGACTAAATGTCCAAGGTTTGCCAAGGCAAACCTCTGCTGAAGATCAAAGCTAAGGGTCTGTAAAGGCAAACCTCTGATGAAGACCAACAGTGGTTGTCATCAGTGTTTTCTATTAGTCTTTGTATAGCAGTGGTTAGCTTAGCAGTGGTTGTCATCAATGTTTTCTATCAGTCGTTGTATAGCAGTGGCTAGCTTAGCAATCCTTGTATAGCAGTGGCTAGCTTAGCAGTGGTTGTCACCAGTGTTTTCTATCAGTCCTTGTATAGTAGTGGCTAGCTTAGAAGTGGTTGTCATCAGTGTTTTCTATCAGTCCTTGTATAGCAGTGGCTAGCTTAGCAATGGTTATCATTAGTGTTTTCTATCAGTCCTTATAATAAACAATGCATAAACTATGTGTATAAAGATTCATTTCATTATGACCGAAGTCTCGGATTTACAATGTTTTGAAACGAAACACGGTTACAAGCAAACGAGTTTCTGAAAATAGCAATATGATACAATCTTTCTAAAAACGGAAAGGTACGAAAAACGAGGCGTTACACTATTGGTGAGGTCTGAAAATGTGAGTTTTAGGTAAATGATACGTTTGTCTCAGAGGATACAAAAACTACTTTTAAAGAGGTCCTCATCTCCAAAGCCAAAACCCTATTTGGTCATGAAAAAAATTATTAGACACATTGGATCTAAAAACAGTCGAAAAAGAAAGATAACTAAACTAAACTAAAAGTACCTTATTTGTATAATAACATACATTTGTGGAAAAAATCTAACACTATAGATAGAGCATTATTGAGACACGAAGACAAGATGAAGGTAAAGCCAAATATATAGGTAAATCTAAATATCTAGAAAAAGCTGGATAAACTGCTTACTAGGGCCTTGTTCATATTCATGCATTAAGGAAATACTGTTTGAACTTGAACTATGTGAATAACGAGGAAGGAAATGGAACATTGAAAAACAAGATGGGAATAAGGTCTTCTATTTTATGTGTTAGGATAAAAAATTAAAGAATGTAACATATTTTGATATTTTTAATAAATATACAACAATCTTTCATGAACAATATAAACAAACGAATATGAATGAATATAAATGAACTAACGTTCATGAACACATTATCAAACAGTCACGAACACAAATGAACAAATGAGACCTATGCTTGTGTTCGTTCATCTAATTAATCTAACATAGTTTCTTGTTCATATTCATTCGTTTATTAAGCTTATTAAACGAGCGAACATAAACGAAATTCTGGCCAAACGGTTCATCAACTATTCACTGGACGTTTAGTTTGTTTGCATCCGTATTTCGTACCCTAAACTATAATTGTACCCCTCCACACAGTTCTATCCTCATTCATAGGGCATGTAAATGAACCGGACGTTCACGGACTATTTGAACGAAAGTTTCTTTATGCTCGTATATTTGTGTAGTTAAATGAGCGAACACGGACACACATTTTGTTCGTAAAAGTCCGTTTATGCTCGTTCATTCATGTTTATTAGTTACATTCATTTATGTTTGTTCGTTTACATTTGTTTATTATATTTGTTTAACTTTTAATAATACAAAAGTAGCTATATTTTTTATATATATATGAACATAAAACGGTCTTTCTAACTTCTTAATTAAAAACAAGTAAATAGTAATTGAGATTTCTAGAAAAAAGAAATGGGCTTTTTAAGTAGTTGTACAAATATAAGTATATAGTAATTGGACTTTTTCGATGTGTTATTGGATGAATTGTGATGCATTAGGTATGCTCGGTTGTGTTTATTTAAGTTAATTTATGTTTGTATTCAATTATATTTGTTTAAGTTTTTTTAAGTATGTTTGTGTTCATTGACGTTCATGAATTGTTTGTTTGGTTAAGTTTTGAACGAGAGAACATGAACGAACACGAGAATGCCTATTTTCTTGGTGAACGAACATAAACAAAAAAATTTGTTAGATTATATATTAGTGTTTGGCTAAAGTTAAATAAATTAACACGAAGATGCCTTTTTCCTGTCTATTCTGTTCATTTACAAGCTTACTCATTCATGTATTTAGAGAGGTGTAACACAACCATTACTACATAATCCACTCGATTCGATATCAGATCTATTACGATTTATTTTAACTTGTGATTATTACTACATAATCCACTTAAAATTCGAATCGAGTAAAATTTATTTTAACTTGTGAATAATAAGTAAATCAATTTTTATTTGCGAGGCCCATTAGAAAACTATTGAAACTACTGGCGAACAATTTGAGGTATATGTACGATTTTTTTTGTGACCTCCATTGCCTATGCCAAGCATCGTACTAGTTCTTATATAACTTAAAGCCAAAAGTCGGTGCTATTTACATGTTTTATTCCTCTATATGCTATTTTCCCAAAGGCCCTTTAGATTGCTTTTCTGTTTGGTGACGTTCATCTTCATTGTTTCTATACTCCTTTTTTTTTACCTCTCTAGTTGTTTCTTGTCAGTGTTCTCTGAGACGAAGACGAAAGTGCAAGGAGGCTACCCGTGGATATTTAGCGGCTGTACGTCGCATTGGATGGAAGGTAATTGGCCATTGTGTATGGTTCTTTTCCTTTTTATACTTCTTCGGCTACCGATTGGTGCCTCTTTTGTTGTCTACATGTCTGAAATTAAACTTATCAGAGTTGTCCTCAGGCGGAGTGGAAGAAGATAACGCACATTGATATTACATGGGAGGAAAGGTAAAAAAAATTGTTTCTTAGATTCCGGCCTAAGAACCCCAAGGCTATTTAATTTCTTAAACTCGTTGGTCTAAGCAAAAGACAACAACCGATCAAAATTACTTTTGGTGCTATTTACATGTATCTCTACGTATGCTATTTTTCCAAACGCCCCTTAGATATGCTAGTCTATTTGGTGCCGCCCTTTTCATTGTTTATGTACTCCTTTTTTATCTCTTTGGTTGTTTCTTTCAAGTGTTCATCTAGACAAAGAAGATATAGGATATGGGTCACAATTATAATAAGAACAATATGCTAATAAATATAAAAATTGTAAAGATACTCTATTTATATAATTTTGGGAAATTGTAGTACTCGTACAGTGTAGAAATCCATACAAAGTTAAATATGAAATACAACATATTTAAATAAATCGATTCAAATTGTTGTCTTTGACAAGAGCTTGAGAAGCGTCTTCATGTACAATTTCCGCTACGAGAACTTGAACCGCGTATCCTTGTGCAATCCTTCTTGGCTGCAAAATGAACAAACTGATGTTGACGGTTGTGGTTGAGGCACGTGTTCAACACGCTTCCCTTAAGACAGATTTCACGCCTCCACTAAAAACGACACGTCTGTTTCCCAGGGTACAACAGCCGAAGTAGTATGTACTGCCGGAGATGGGTCATGCGCCCTAGGTTACACCACGTAATTGTATTGTTTGAACTTATGGAACAAATAAGGATGTGATGGTGGTGGAAAACAAGTAGAGAGTACTCTTCTCTCTAGTTCGTCTTCAAGTGTCTACCCTTATCCAAGTATTCTTCATGTATCAAACAATATAATTTTCTTATAGTAACAAAAGGAAGCACATAGCCTGCTAAATGTACAAGAGTTAAGAATTAGTGAAAGGTTTCACTGAATTAGTCACTTAATTAGAGACTTAAAAACTCTAATAAAACTAATTAAATGCCATCAAGAAGCTATACTCAAGGGTTTCTCTTTTATTTACCACATGAATATTCTAATTAATATTTATAATTTCATTAAATTATAAATATACTACATATCCATTCACCAAATTTCCCACAATCCCCGACATGAATGGAGATCGGTCAAAACACATAAATTTCCAATGGAACCTCGACAAAGTATTGTCGGATAAGTGGGTGTTCCCTTTGAAATTTCCGTTCTGAAGCATACTTAGCCTCCTAGCGGTTTATAGACGCGATGTTCTTGAACAAACCCCCATTTGTGTAGACGACAATACACTTAACACAATACTCTCCTTAGCCAGGTCATCCCCTCATAGTTGTATCCAATAATGGTCGTGGAACACACTCCTGGTTCTGCGAGAGCTCTAGGAATTGTGCCCCAATTCCATTCGAAGCGATCCCACTTCTCTCTAACATAGGTGATTCCCCTTAAATCATTAAAAACATCGTGGTTACCATGATTACCGAAGTCATTCACCACATAATGTGCTTAGCCTCATAGTTTGTCACTGAATTTCATAGGAATGGACTAGGACGTATTTAAACACCCTTTTTATAGTTTAGGGAGTATATATAACCATATATACTAGCTTATGCATATCAGTTATTACCCAATAGTGACCACCCTTAGGCATATGAATTAGTTTTCCTATTAAACTTAGATCTTGGTATCACAAATAAACTAAGTTAAGTTTCCTTCACACACCCTTTTCCATGGGCTTTAGTCTCATTCCACAACTTGATCTCTAATAAACACTCAGGTTATTGGATCCATAACATTATCTTTGACTTTGTCTAGTCACAACAAATAACTTTGTGTAATTGAGATCAGTTGTCATGATGTGTTCATTAACTCGTAAGTTAATTTTGCCTATTGTCAACATCTAAGACTATAACCTCAGTGGCCATCTGAATCTAGTTATAATATGTATTTGTAAGATATGCGTATCATTTAAGGCAAACACATCTCCATTATGCACTACGACCTTTGTGTTCTCCACGTAGTCGTCTGTTTGCAATCTTAGATTGGATTATAAAATCCTTATTACCAAACTTTTAAGATACAAATGCAAGACACCCCCATACTTAAGTGTTTTTAAAACATCCCATTTCTAGGGTTATTTCTTAAATGGATCCTCCCTTATATTTCTTGCCATTTGATCAACATTTCCGTAACTTCACTTATGACGACATTTATACACATATGATTTAACAAGATCAATCTCATTATATCAGTGAATTCAACTCATATTGTATTAGCTTACATAAGCTTCCGAGCTGACCAAAACAACACATGCCATTGTCATAAGTTTGTCACCAACTTAAAATAATTTTTATTTAACATCTAGAATAAGCGTAGACAATGAGTTCTCCTCATTAGCTTTTCGAACAAACTCTTAAAAACTTACATGCCTTTTCCTTATAATGAATGGAAATTCTCCCTCAACTTTGTCTATACACAAATTCTTTTTGTGTTCATACACATTTGAATGTTTAGAGTTAATTAGTCTCCGTCAAGACCCAAATTAACCAAGTACTAGTCTAGCATGCTTTAGATTACAATACTTTAGCATGTGAACAGAAGATGCATCTTTCTGATTCTTCACAGCCTTAAGGGTATCATAATATCACTTTCCAACATTCATCCCTTGTTAAGCTAAAATAATGAGACTTATTCATAATCCTAAAACATCGATATTTAGGAAGGTCTCACAAATTATTTTGTATAGCACATAGCTAAATTTTATCATTCAATTAAGGAACATAACTTGTTTACCTTTGATCTCCATCGCTTTACCATTGACTCATAAGGACTTAAACATAAGTCTTAATCTAAGTCACTTGATGAACATATTCATCACCAACAAGATGAGTGTTCCTCGTCTACAAACACTATTATGTGTGAGATAGAGTTAACTAGATCGACACTCAACAACATGGCATTTATAAATTTGCCATACGTGATTTGCACACATCTAGTGTTATTCACTAGAAGATATGTATATTTAGGATGCTCTCACAAACGAATGTAAAATCTCTATTAGTTCTAACTATAATCAAGTGGTAGACGCATCTACGTATAGATCACTCGGAACAAATATCGCAATATTTATCAAAGGTATACAATAGCATATAGTACTTTTTTCTTTTATATGTTAGAGTCCACACTTGTGAAATTTCCAATGACTTCTAACGAAGTATGTCGGCATGGATCTCGTTTGTGTATTTCATTTTAATACACTAAGTACGTTCTTTCATTATTCTCTCATGATGTGGTTATACATTTGATGTTTCGTCTTTGACTTTTAGTCAATGCAACAACTCTCAAGTTGTTCGTGTCCAAATATTTTCATGTACTATTCGTTTAAAATCATATTCTTTTAAACAATGTATAGTTGACGATATAATTACTTTCCACAAAAATAATTTATACGTCACAAACATTAGTGATTTATTTCTTTGTAAAAAATTGCATGTGTTATCCGAAGATATTGAACACAAAACAATAAAATACATTGGAAACTAAATCATAAGTGACAAACACTTTGAAATTTAAATGGAAGCATAGACGATATGTAGACATCAAATATCAAAGTGCTTATATCTTCAACACTTTATAATCTGACCGAAATCTTCTCAACGATATCGTCCCATGGCATGTCTTGAGGTACTCACTCAATAAGACTCCATGCACTTGTAAGTACAGGTTCCCCATTTCATCATGAAACTTTAAACTTTGACAATTCTGCTCAAAACAACACCAAGTTGTTACAAAGGCTACATTTAAGTAGTAAACTTGAACAATTAAATTTGTTCACAACAACACCAAGTTGTTTTCCATCAAATAATATCTACAAGATTGTTACTTTGTTCAACAAATGCTCCTTCTAGCAAGAGTAGCAAACCATTTGAATTCTAAAAACTATGCAAAACTTTGTTTTAAAAATCATTTTAAAATATTCCCTTAGTTTTGCAATGTACAATATTAATAATATCAATTAGGGTTTATGAAAACATAGATCAAAACCCAAAATATCATATGGTTTTGTATTGTTCAGTCTTACTAAGCATGTACTAAACGTTTTCTAACATGCATATTAGAAAAGAAATGTTATAAAAGGGCAAATTATAGAATCAAACGTTTACGTAAAACGTATTCCAAAGATAAAGTTTATAAAATAAACTATTTCTCATCGATTTTAATGCACACATAGGCAATTAAATGTTTACATAAAACATCTTTTTACTTTTCCGTTCATTATGGCTTATAAAATGAACAATCTCTAACCTTGTATTCGTGATACACATTTTCTAATACACGTGTTAGAAAATTTAAGTCATTTTATAAATACAAAAGATGAACATTTGGATTTAGAAATCACAAATTAAATTTTATGATAAATCCCACACAACTACACAATAACTTTATGGTGATTTAATTCTTAAAGCCAATCAAACTTCACCATCATTTTATGGTGATTTAATTCTTAAAGTCAATCAAACATCAACTTTAATGTATGACCATTTATTTCTAAACCATACAAAGTATAATATAATATTTGATATTCATTAAAACCAATGTTGCAACAAATTACTTGTATAAAATGTTTACATAAAACATTTCAAAGCATATGTAATTTAACAATTTTTAACAATCATGTTAAAATCAAAGAATTCTAACGCGCAAAATGTTAGAAATATTAATATTTCCACAAAATGCTAATTCGACTTATTATAAACACATATATGGTTCAAATAAATAAGTTATTTATAACACACATGTTAGAAAATAAAAATTAAAAGAAATTGTTTTAAAACTAACGTTTTTCATGAACGTTTCTAACACACATATTAGAATACAAATGATTACAAAAATCGTTTTCAAAATTTAACAGTTATATAAACCATTTCTAACACTTTTGTTAGAAGTAAACAATACAAAATAAAGCTTATCAATAAATGAGTTCTAACAAGCTCATTAGAAATAAACGATTACAGAAACCGTTACAAAACTTATCAGTTTGAATAAAGAACTCAATTCTAACACGCTCGTGTAAGAAATAAATGATTATAAAAATCATTATAAGGCTTAGTAGTTTATATAAAATAAACTTTTTTTAACACTCATTCTTTAAACCATATTATATAAATAAGATGGCCATTTCTAACAAGCATGTTAGAACATGATACGTATACAAAAAAACGTATTATTTATAAAAATAAAACATATGGTTTAACTAATAAACCCGATCTAACACAAATGTTAGAAAAATTAACGATTTCAAAACCAAACGTTTGAACCACAACCCATTCGTTTTTGTATCACGGTATAGGATTTAAGATTACACCACAATCTCAATAAATTCAAACACAAGTTGTACTACATACATATTTCACAAAGATAACATTTATAAGTTCATAATCTCTAAAAATATTTTTTATAATAAATCCTTTTAGGAACCCAAAATCCTTATAAAGTTTTAAGATTGTAGCAACAATCTCATAAAATCTGTTTTAAGTTTGTAGGATATGGGTCACAATTATAATAAGAATTATATATTAATAAATATAAAAATTGTAAAGATATTCTATTTATATAATTTTGGGAAATTGTAGTATTCGTACAGTGTAGAAATCCATACAAAGTTAAATATGAAATACAACATATTTAAATAAATCGATTCAAATCGTTATCTTTGACAAGAGCTTGAGAAGCGTTTTCTTGTACAATTTCCGCTACGAGAACTTGAACCGCGTATCCTTGTGCAATCCTTCTTGGCTGCAAAATGAACAAACAATGTTGACGGTTGTGGTTGAGGCACGGTTCAACACGCTTCCCTTAAAACAGATTTCGCGCCTCCACTAAAAACGACACGTCTGTTTCCCAGGGTACAATAGCCAAGCAGTATGTACTGCCGGAGATGGGTCACGCGCCCGAGGTTACACGCGTAATTGTAGTGTTCGAACTTATGGAACAAATAAGGATGTGATGGTGGTGGAAAACAAGTAGAGAGTACTCTTCTCTCTAGTTCGTCTTCAAGTGTCCACCCTTATCCAAGTGTTCTTCATGTATCAAACAATATAATTTTCTTATAGTAACAAAAGGAAGCACATAGCCTGCTAAATGTACAAGAGTTAAGAATTAGTGAAAGGTTTCACTGAATTAGTCACTTAATTAGAGACTTAAAAACTCTAATAAAACTAATTAAATGCCATGAAGAAGCTATACTCAAGAGTTTCTCTTTTATTCACCACATGAAGATTCTAATTAATATTTATAATTTCATTAAATTATAAATATACTAAATATCCATTTACCAAATTTCCAACAAAAGAAAGTGAAAGGAGGCTTTGCGTAGACTATTCAGTGGTTGTACGTCGCATCAGATGGATGTTAATTGGCCACCATGTGTGGTTCTTTTTTTTATATGTCTCCAGCTTCTGGTCGGTGCCTCTTTTGTTGTCTGCATGTCCGAAATTGAACTTTCCTGAGTTTTTCCAGGCGGAGTGAAAGAAGATATCACACATAGACATTACATGGACAGAAGATATCACACATATACATTACATGGGACAGAAGATAATTTCTTTTTGCTTCTTACATTTCGGAAAAAGAACTCCGGGGCCTATTTAATTTCTTAAACCCATTGGTCTGTTTGGTAGCCTCCAACTCTTAACGGTCAGAGTTAAGGGTGTCTAGTTCATTATAATAAAATATTTAGGGGTGTTTTGACACCTTTTGAATGGGTAAGTGCTGAACCAGAGGTCTGAACCATTAAGTGCTCAACCAGTAAGATGTCTAAACCATTACGAGCTAGTATATTGTTTAACCATTCAGATGCAAATGTCTAACCAATTCAGATAAAAGTCTTAACCATTCAGACTCAGTATAATGTTTAACCATTCAGACTCAGTATAACGTTTAACCATTCAAAGGCATATGTCTAAACCATTTAGACATCTGCTCGCAAAACAATGAACAATTAAGTGCTGAACAAGTAAGAGATCTGAATCATTGAGAACCCATTAGACAACGTATACCCTTTGCCCTAGCCACACTAATCTAGTAAAGCCACTACTCACGCCAGCGACTTATACAGGTATATACTCTATTTCCCATCTCTTTTTCTGCCCTAAATGGTTGTCAACGCTAAACAGTTTTCAGCCCTAACCTCTGTCATTAACTGTACCTAGTTTTTTTCTAATAAAAATTCATATAAGTTTGATTAAAATACACAAAACACCCTTTATGTTTTCTCAAACTTATAGGTTCCAACCTTTATGTTTAAAAGTTGTTGAAAACAACCTTTACATTTATTTTTGTTACGGGTTCAATCCTTTACGACTAACAAAGTTAATTGTCTCAGTTTAATTCCTTCACATGACTAAAATGTCAGAGTACATTTGTCATTTTAATTCCTCTTTTTGTAAAATCCCCCAAAAAAACCCACCATTTTAATTCATCTTCATCACCTTCAATTTAAACCCTACCCTAAGATTCTTCTTCACCTTCGGTTTATATTATAATATCCAGGGATAGAAGGTGAGTCGCCTTCCATATCTGCATAAAAACCATAAAAGCAAGTAAGCAACACACGTATATACTTATGTGTTATAAAGATAAAGTGTGTAATGTGTTATAAAGACAGTGTAATGTTTGCATAAAAGAGTAAAGATAGAGAGAATTTGAAAACAGCAAAAAGAGAGACAGAAAGGGTGTTAGATATTTTAGTGTAATCGGAATTAACTTGGTGACCTAAGGAATTATGATACACATCGAACAAGTTAGGAGGTATGGGAGTGCACGCTTGTTCGAGTTGTTATAATTCCAAGTATTTTTGTTGAGCCTGGAAAGGGGGTTCCTAGGGGCAACGCCCCTTGGCGGGGGTCCGAGGATAGCACCCCTGGGAGCAGGGTCTAAGGGGCGGCAGCCCCTGGCGGGGTCCAAGGAGCAGAGCCCCTGGCTGGGGTCGATAATTTTTGAAAAATGCCTTAGAAAATTTATTTTTGTAAAAGTCGTCATAATTTTTGTTGATATCAATTAAGGCAGTTATAGGAAATTTGATAAAAATTCAAAATTTGAAACATAATTGTTAAGAAGCAGTTATCTGGAAATCATCCCCTGAAAATTCGTTTTTATGTGTTTTTTGGTCATACACTGGTTCAAACAAATTCCTGATACACACATACTGTTGTTCTAATTCTCGAAATCAGAGTTATATCCGATTGAATTATTTGGTAGAACCACCAAAATAATTTGATCAAAGAGTGAATACATGCCTATCTGATCATCCAGAGTCTGAAATTCCCCAACAAAGGGCACGATAGAGAGAGAGAGAGAGTAAGAAATAGAACCGGTGATTGGCGAAGCTCCGACGCGTTACGCCACTTGTTACATTACATATTCTCTCATCTTTCTTCATTGACAGACCAAATCAGCCGCCATCACAAATGTCAATTCTTTGCATCTACCTCTTCTGTATCAAGAATGAATACTAAGCCGCTACTCCTTTTTGTTCTGTGATGAGAACCAGAGAAAGGGGCTGATGATGTTGTCGTTACCGATGAAGACGTGCTCCAGACCCTAGCGGTTACTGCGTTTTTGGGTTTCTTCGCATCCCGTCTCCCTATCTTCCGTCGAATGTCGAATGCAAGGTTCACTCAAGGGTATGGTCCCTGTCATCTTAAATCCATGATCGACACTACGGGACCCTAGATCCTTTCATTCGCGATTGTCACTTAAAACCGAAGAACATGGCTCTCTTTTGTGTTAACATTCTGTTCTGGCGTGGAAAGGGGCTAGGATTCAAATTAGGGTTTCGTGGGTTTTAGAATAGGGCAATCGGACATTCACTTTAACTACCATTATTAAATAGGGTTTAGATCCTTACATAGATGTTATAAAACTGCAACAATGAAAGGGTGTTATTGAAGTAGGAGTCCCACCAACGAAGACAAAAGATAGGAAGGTTTTTTGGGGTTCTATAGGAAGATGTATTAAAATGATGGGGTTTTTTGGGTTTTATAAGAAAAGGAATTAAAATGACAAATATACCCTCACATGTTAGGCCATGTGGGAATGTGAGGGAATTAAATTGTGGTAATTATGAGGGAATTAAATTGTGGTAATTAACTTGGTTAATTATAAAGGATTAAACCCGTAACAAAAATAAACGTAAAGGTTGTTTTCAGCAAGTTTTAGACATAAAGGTTAGAACCTGTAAGTTGAGAAAACATAAAGGATATTTGCATTTTAATCTATATGTTTTGGTCTATCTACAATAATTTTCAGTGTGAGTGTGATAGTGCTAAGTTAGGATAATAATCGTTATGTAGTGAGTGTGATAGTGATAAATTAGAATAATAATCGTTACATAAGAGCAAAAAAGAAAGGTCTTGATCTATAAATTGTTACATCAACTCAACATCAAATACATATAAAAAAACTAAATTTCTTTTGCAGTAATTAGGATACCACTTGCTTATGTTTGATCGATGTGAAGTGTATACTATAGCTAAACTCCCATGCTTGTTAAATCTATCAAGGTAATCATAAAAATTCACAAACTGTTTCACACCCTTTATTATATAATCATGTTATTTCACAAGTGTGTTTATAAAAGGCATTCTGCATTTATAATTATAATTTTGCGTTGGTGAAATACGGTTAGTTGGCTCATGATTCTTCACAAAAGTGTAACCTCCTCATACTCTCTGTCAAGCCTTTGTGTGGTGTTATTTAGAATTGGCAATTTAAGACTGGTAAAATAAAAATAGCCAAAAGTGAAACAAGTCAAATGTGTGAAAATTTTCTAATATATATAACATCCTAAAAATCATATTTTCTATAATCATATCTGACCCACTAATTGTTTATAACTTTTTATTAACGGATGGAATGTGTATTTGGTCAACCTAACCTAACCCAAGTGTTAAAACAATACCGTTTTGACTCATTTTCAACCTGCCTTTTCACCGTCGCTGTAAGTATTTATCTCTACTCCTGTCCACTTATACCATTTCCATGAATTCTCCATTCAAGATCTTGTTTCCACTTGTTATATATGGGACCAACAAAAATATTGCATGCCATTCTCCAAATTTAACACAATTTGCATCTTACATGCTAATATGCTTATCATATGTTATGACTTAATGTTTAGGTTTGTCTCATCTACTAATTGCCTGTATATTTTTTTTGTCTATATATTTTCTGATGTTGTAAATTTCAATACCTTAATTATAGATATCTCAAAGCTTTTGAGGCTAATTAGTAAATGGTGTATAATGAATGTTCTGTAACTTTTGAGCATACATGGAATTCAAAGTATAAATTTTTTTTATTAAGGTGTTCTGATATGTGTCTAAAGTGATTATACTGACTTGAAGTCACATATCGGATTATATGATAGTTTGGGTCAAAATAACCGTACTTGAAATTTGAAGATTAGGTAGTGAGTTGTAAGAAAATAGATTATTGAAATAAGTATTTTACTGGTAATCTCTATTTTTTTTTTGTGTTTTTTGTACAGGTGGAGGAAGTGTTCGCCAATTCGTTCACGATATATAATTGGGTTCACAAGGCAATGAATATATGACTAGTTTGTGTGACCAGATAACTAGTCAATTAATTTGAAATGACTGAAATTAAAATTGTACAAAATATTATTTATATTTGGATTTTAGTTGTGTCTCTGGATTTTGAATGATTTGTATACTTTGGATTTTCTTTGATTATGTATTTTCCTTCTAGAATTTTTTATCATTCAGTATAGTCATTCAGAGCTCTAACCAAACCATGCCATTTTATTTAGTACAAAATAGTTCAAAGGGTAAATGTCATAAACTAATCAAATAACATTTATTGGCTCATAGTCTTTTATCCATTCAGAGACCTGATGTTAACAAAGACAACAACTTTTGTATTAAAAAATAACATAACAAAGACTTTTATGTTAAAAGAAGGTAAACTATAATGTAACGGACATTGCTTTATAAAAACTAATGATCAGGTAATACGTCATGTTATCCATTCGATGTTTGCTATGTACCACCGTCACATGGCGAGCTGGTCTAATTACTATTGTTTTACTTATTATTAGAAAGAATTTAATATTATATTTGTGCTTCCATGTTTGTATGAAGTAGCTTTCAACCATGGTTAGTACCAGGGCCGGCCTGAGAATTCGTATACTCTGTTTAAGCTCGAAAAAACGTGCCCTTAGGCCTTAATGAAATATATAATAAAGGTCTAAACTTAATTTCAATGAGCTAATAACTTAATCTAAACCATAAGAATAGTTTTGTAAATGGGCCTATGTTTGTGTTTGTATGTGTATACCCTATTAAAATATTTTTTGTTTACATATACATATCGGTTTTTTTTAATAACGTGTCCTTCAAAATATTGGACCATTGCCGGTGGTCCTCCCCACCACCCTTAGGGCCACCCCTCGTTAGTACGGTTTTATTATATCAAATCAAGAAACAAACAACCAATGTGCTCAATCTAATAACAAGCCATAAACGATTGACTCCTGATAACTTGATATGTGTTGTGATGGAACTTTTTTATTTGTAAAAGACTTCTATGTCTTTGAATGAAGCAGCAGCCCCTAGATAAAAGGCAAGAGAACGCCACCAATATCTTCTGCCAAAAAGGCTAGACAAGATGAATCACCATGGCACCTCCAACTTCTAAATATCCATGGCAAGACTTTCTCTACAAACAAACAAATAGATCTAGATAAAAAAATATTATAAAAACATTTGCAGGTTGAATTAAATAGATTTACTTTTTAATACTTTCCTTCTATTTGTCTCATTCAATTTTTGATGTTTCTAGTGTAAAAGACATTGGATAACTACTTGCAACAAAAATGGTAAGATATAATATATAGACATCTCATTTATTTTTGTGAAATCGTAACAAACAATTTATTGAGTGTTTTTGCAAACTTAGTTATTACATAAGTACGAAATAATATGATATCTATGTGAAAAAAAGAGGTCACTCTTTTCATGACCATCCATTTTCTAAGCAGCTAGCTTCTTGTAGTTCCAGTGCAAACTCTAATCCCCAAACCACCTCTTCCATTGCAGGGCGTTCACTCCCTATCTCATGCAAGCAACTACTCGCCACCTCTCGAACTTCCTCAAACACCCAGGAGCAATCTCACCACTTAGTTTTGGATCAATGATTTTTTCTAAGGTTCCCTTTCGATGGCAACGCTTGCCCCATTCTGCCAAATTCACTGCTGTCTCTCACTCGATGAACGATAGCAGGTCTTGCACATAACACCTCAAAAGAACCACTCCAAATGAGTACACATCTGACTTCTCCATCAGTTGTTTGGTCCGGCAATATTCAGGATCGATGTACCCAAAACTTCCCTTCACCAGCGTGCTAACATGTGTTTTTGATGGATCTTTTGAACCTAGCTTTGACAAACCGAAATCAGACACCTTAGCAACCCAATTCTCATCCAGTAAGATATTTGTGGACTTCACATCCCGGTGAATTATCGCACGCTTTTCCATAGAGTGGAGATAATTCAAGCCTTTGGCTGCGCAATGCTAATATCAAGACGTCTTTTCCATGGCAGAGGTGGATTGCTCGTCTTGTAGAGATGTTCTCTTAGAGTCCCGTGGGCCATGTAATCATAGACAAGGACCATCTCTCCATCATCTTCACAGTATCCGATCATGGACACTAGATGGACAGACGTAGTTTAGACAATAGCGCTATTTCTGTTAGGAATTCATGAAAACCTTGGCTGGATGATGGGTTGAGGCGTTTGATTGCTACGACTGTTGTAGCGTTGTCCATGTACCCTTTGTACACCTTACCGAAACCTCCACTACCAATGCTGCAATTGTCATTGAATTCATCTGTAGCCATTTTGACTTCTTGTAGTGTAAAACGACGGCAGCGATCCGATGGCAGTGTTGCATCGCTAGAAGTTTGACCCCATGATGACTTATCGGCTGTTGTGCTATGGTGTTTTACTCGCCTTTGTCGTCGAAATACTATAAGAATTAAGACAAAGAGTACCAAGACAAAACATCCACCAACAACTCCAATTATTTTGGCAAATGCTGGAGTGTTCTTGTTCCCTCTCATGGCAGGCAAAAGGCTTGTTAGTGGGTGATCTGGATCATGTTCCGGGTTTGGGCTTGAAAGATTACGGTTCATGCTCAGCTTAAATGCTTCCAAACCATTCAAATAAGCATCATCATATTCTTCGGTGTTGAGGCTAGGATGCATTGCAAGCCACAAATCTTGCTTGCTTCGGTGACCAGCAGAATTGTTGACATAATATAATGTAATCCATGAATGCAGGATACCCGCTTCCTTTTGTCCAGTAGAATAGATCAACTTCCTCCTCAGCAGTTTGATTATTTATAAAGACAGTAAAGACAACCTGACCAGGTTTTGTGTATAGTGGTATAATGTTGCAAAAATGAAGCCGAAGCAAGTAATAATATCCAGAATCAACAGGAAGTATCCATGTCAGATTGTACTTAAAAGTTTGCCCATACTCCTCTGGGTTTGATAAACTGTCTCAGGAGCGGTATAATTGGGTGTTTCTGTAGTATACATGATCGGATTATTATAAAGAGGCGTCAACCCAATTGCATCTCCATATATGTGTTGGATAATCTTGATGAGTTCGGGTCGAGTATGGTTCAAGTCGGGTCACGGAACAACAAACGGGTACCAGTCATCCAGAAAGTTTCTAGAATTTTATTTTAATCACATGTTTCTAGTGGTTTAATTAAGTCATGGGTTAGTTATTTCTTAGTCAAAGTAATGGGTTAGTGGGTATGTTAATATCCCTAAACTTTAGGTGCAAGTTTTATGCATCTTATATAATGTACGTAATATCAAAGAATGAAGTGTGTGAGTTCAAGCAGCAATAATTCTCTTGTACGTGAGTTTTTCTTTGTGTATGATAAGGGCCTGAACCAACAATATGTAGTCTTCATCTTGATCCCACGATCGATACATACCGGTATCATTGTTACAGGATATTTGCCCCCCACCAATGTTTAGCCTGTAAATATTTTCTAGTGAGGTGCCGTTATCAATAGTGGGCGCTGAATACTGGTTAACAAATTTAGGAGTCTTAGCATTAAAATACAAATTTTCAGGCATTGAAAATTTCCAAACCATTGATGAAGGCGTATGCGTTGGGTGAGGGTGTAAAAGTAACATTTAAAATTTGGGTATCTTTTACATAGATAAGGAATTCTTTGACAATATGAGGAACCTGAGGACCGCTCATTCCAGCGCCAGATCGAGCCTTTGCCAGAAAAGAGGCAGCCAGCAAAGCGCTGAAGTTGGTTAAAAGAGAGTAGCCGTTGGATGATACGGAGAAGAAAGATTGTTCTGTGTTGAGACCAGAGTAGTTGGCAGGATAGAAATGTAAACGAAGGAATTTGGGGCCTTGGGAGGAGACAGGAACTGTGTAGGTAAATGAACAAGTGGTAATAATTCAAGCAGTGGAATAAGGGATTTGGGGGACAGAAGGATCAAGCTTGTCGGGGGTGGAGGAGAAGGAGGTGGTGGTGATGTTTGAAGGCACGAATGTTGAATGTTCATCACCGTGCCAATATCTCTATTTATAATCTGAATATGTAGCTGCGGATGAACCGCAGTTTAGGAATAAGTGATCAGTGGGTTTGTATGGTTGTGAGGTGGGGTAGAGAAGAGGAGCACAAAAAAGAACGGTAAACTGAAGACTAACATGTTTGTTGAGTAGTTTGATTGATTATAATAGTGTACTAGTAACTCATTTGCTTATTTAAGGTCGGGTAGACTTGGCAAGTTAGTCCAGGTCTTCGTCTTTAGGGAATATGACTTATACGTTGTGCAGTTGGAATGTACCAAAATAAATTGACAATTGACATGCATGTGTAAAGAGGAGATACTTTGCATCAGTTGATGTACACATGAAAAAAACCAGTTTAATTTTGCAATACTTCATAGAGGATAATCAACTGTATGGCTATAAATTGAAGTATAAACATCCAAAACTGAAACATCGACTTTTATATAAAAAGAAATATCATTTTTAAGTACCATAATTTTACATCAGTCTATATATAAAGTGATTTCTAAAATCTTGACAAGTAAGGATAAACTGAGAAATTCAAAAAAAAAAATAATAATAATAATAATAATATAAAATTAGTTTAGACATCTAATTGTCATACATAAATCGTGAGTTTCACAACTCTGAATTAGATCAAAATCAAAATTGTACTAGAACTAATCTTAGTTCATTGTTCGGCAAATTAGTAGACATAATTAGTAAACCTTTTATGTAGATCGGGTAGATTATAAAAAAAAACTTAATACATAAGCCATAGTACAATAGTATGGAGTCTCTTCATAGTTATATGAGATCATGGTTATCTGATAATAATCTACAATGATTCATAACATTTCAGTTATCAAGCACTTAGTAGAATCTTGTAAAGTCTCTTTATAATAAAATGACATCATTGGTGAATTAGCTTGAAATCATCTTTCCAATTTACATTCTAAGAAATAACAAGAGTGCAGGTAAAACATTCACATGTTAACGAGCATAATAGTGAAAAGTTTAAACCAGGGGTGGACCTACCCTCATCTAAGAGGGGCGGTTGCCCACCTTAGAAAACAATCAGAGTTATTCGTAAATAAAATTCTCGAGCGCCACTATAAAATTTTGACACTGCCCCATATAAAATTATAGAAGAGTGCTGCGAAAAGTGATGATATAAGATTTTCCGGCTGTTGGTGGTCCGATAAGCGGCGAACGGCAGTCCGGGAATCTGCTAATGAGAAAATAAAGAAGAAGAAGAACAAAAGTGTCTTGAGTATTTATGATTATGGATGTGGGATAATCCCTCAAATAACCAAGAGCGCCCCATATAACAACCAAAAAATGAGATAAAACCCCCCGACAACCAATAGCGCCCCCTATTAATGATTTAATATTGATCTGGCCCCACAAAACATCTTTTAAACCTTTTTTTTTGTTGGCGGGCATTCAATAGCGCCTCCCTCCCCAATAGTTTCTAGGGAATGGGAAGGGGGTCGCTATTCTCCTTTTTATGGCTGAAGTGAAGGGGGGGACGCTAGCCCATACCTTCTAACCTAATAAGTATTTTCTTTGTTTTATTTTTGGTTTGTTTTATTATAAAATAGTTTTATAATAAAATTTGTGAAGGCCAAGATTATTGGCGCATCAAGGCTACGTATTTGCACACTTAGGGTTTCTATACGCTACGTATAGCTTGCATGAATTTCAAAGCCTGGGCAGCAATCATAGGCACAAACAACTATGGTTTATATACGCTGCGTATAGCTCTATACGCAACGCATATAACCCATAAGAATTTTGTTTGGTTATTTCGGTGTATATGTGGTATAAATTTTCACCCGATTCCAATGTTAAATCGCTTAAAATATATAACCGTTAATATTATATACTGTTGAATTTTTTAAAGACGTATATACGGTTCGAGTATATTATATTGTTATCGTTTAAATTAAATTACTACACCAAGTCTAGTGCGGTTTGAATACTATAAACGTTTCGTGTACGGTTCGAATATATTATACCGTTTAAATACCACACCGTTTAAATTAAAATACTATACCAAGTATGGGTGTGGTTCGAATACTATAACGTTAAAATATTATAGCGTTAAATATTTTGAAATATCCGGGTACGGTTCGAATATATTATACCGTTTTAATACTATACCGTTTAAATTAAAATATTATACCACGTCTCGGTGCGGTTCGAATATTATACCAGTTTTAAATTTTTATAACGTTAATTATTTTGAAATACCCGGGTACGGTTCGAATATATTACACCGTTTTCATACTATACCGTTTAAATTAAAATACTATTGTTTCAATACGACTGAATATAATATAAACAACATAAGTTTATATATACAAACAAAATATATAATAACTAAATACTAAATACATAACAAAAGATAAAATACTATAGCTGCTACTGCTGATGCCGATGCCATGTTGCAGCCGGAATGAAGTGTCGTGGAGGTAACCCCTCACGTTGTCGACGCTCCTGCAACTCCTCAGCCACCCACTCCATCACATACGTCATCCTGTTAATGTCGCGACGTAGCACATCACACGCTAGTCCAGAGCTCGTATCCCTACCAGCAACCGTCGTACAAATATCCATCGCAGTAGCAACATCAGCAGCCGCAGTCGTCATCATCACAGCAGCAGGATGCACCAGGTGGAGGCCTAGGGGATATTTTTGACATGAGCGCATTCTACGAGCACTTGGGGAGTTACTATGGTGGATCGTTGGGTCCCTCATACCTGTGAAGCACTCGTTCATCCACTGCATCGATCAGGTCCACGTGCTTAACCTTATATTTCATTTGAGACAATTTTATTTCATTTTCTTTTGTTTGGTTTGTTTAATTGTACTTGGTGGTGTTAAACTTTGTTTGTTTAGGTAATGTGTTTGTTAGTTGTGATAGGAATTAGCCGTTCATGAGTTGTTGGTTTGTATTCTCAGGTTAGTTTTAAAAGCACCATACATTGGGGACAATGTATCCCAAGTGTGGGGATGTGGGAACCCGGGAAGGGATTGGTGGATAAAAGCTTAAAGAGATTGAAAGTGATAAAAATTGATGAAAATTGAAAAAATTGCAAATTTTGAAAATTTTTCATCACCTTAAGCATGCTAAATGGTTATGAAAACCTAAGGTTTCAATCATTAATGAGTTCCTTGCCGGTAGTAAACTAACATAGTCCCTTGTCATGGCTGTTCCTTTAAGTTTCATGAGAGTAGGTCTGGCAAATGTTTTTAGGGAAAAGAGTTGGAAAGAGATGTCTATTTAGGGGTAACATGCTTTAGATTGCATATGCTACATGTCGGTAACCTTTTACCCTTTCTTGGTGAGATCTTTGAGCCTGTAGAATTGATAAAGTGATTTGCTTTATGAATTCATTTGTTGAGGGCAGGCCACATGTTATTCTGTGTTAGAACTTGTATGATTTGACACATGCTGAGATTGTGAACTTGACATGTGCACGTAAATGATAAAGGCATTAGGATTCTCCTTTACACCCTTTATGTTTGTTTATGTTTACCTAACCATTACCCTTACTAGCCCTGTTGAGCCTATAGACCTTTCATTTGTCCACCGAATGTGATCCGTTCATTTGTCCACCCAATGTGATCCGTGTTAATACCTACCATGAATGATAAAGTTATGAGTATTAAAAGAATAAAAAAAGAAAAGAAAAATAACAATATAGAAAAAAGAGAAAAAGAACAAAAAGAGAGTACTTGTGAATAATGATTGTATTGGGTAGAAACTAAGTCAAAAGTGTGAGCCATTATGTTATGAAAATAAGTTGTCACGGTTTGGTCGTTTGTTCATTAGCCATATAAAAATAAAAAAGCCAAAAATTTTCCTACCTTTAACCTAAGCCCAAAACCCAAAAGTCCTTTTGATATGTGTCGTATTTCATGCTACAGTGGAGGTTTGATTGTTATACAAGCTTATGATTGCAGAAATTTATGTTTGGTTTATGAGTGTATACATACTAGCATATCACATGCTAGTCCAGATATTTAAGCCAAGAGAAGAGTATATTGTGAGGGGTGTGTAGCATGTGTTGGATTTGTAAGCATGTTAGTTTTAAATAGACAAGTCTTGCGTTTTGAAATTGCATTAATTGATTGTCAGATTGTCAATCTCGAATATGTTAGTCTATGAAATGGGTATGACTTAGGAACTTAAATTGTTGAATCGCTTAAGGGAATAGAAGTGTTGTTACTATGGTGAGTAGTTCTAGATTAGTTTGCTTGAGGACAATCAAAGGTAAATGTGGGAATGTGATAGAGAGGGTGAAACCCGACCTTTAATGTGCCTATATGTTGAGTTTTACATGTGTTTTATGTGCTTATATGCATTGAATAAGATAACTATGAGGAATCGTTGTTTTGCAGGTTAAACACTTAATTCAGGAGAGTTACGAAGGTTAGAGATGGTACGGTGCTAAGCAGGACGTGTTCAGGTTGGAAAGAGAGCATGAAGGTGGAAGAAATAAGAACGAATGAAGTCCAAAGGCTGTATGGTACCTATTTATAATTGCATTTATGACTAAATGTGTGAGAAATAAGGAAAAGTTGAGTTCAAGGGCCATTGGGCAATTTATGTAAAGTTGAAATCAAAAGAAAGAGAGCTTTGAGGACTTAGACGTAGGCTACGGTCGCATGACCGTAGCTTTCGGTTGATATGTGGTGGCAAGAGCGAATCCAGCAAGTGTTAACCGTAACTTACGGTACATAACCGTAGGTTACAGTTAGGTTTGTCAAATTATTCAGCATCTCTGGACCGTAGCTTAGGTCCCAGACCGTAGCTTACGGTCCGTTGACGGAAAAAACTCGTGTTTAAGGGTTTTGGGGTCTATTAGGGTTTCTCTGAATGGAATTAGGATCTTTGACTCAAGGAACGACCAAGGAGCAATTAGGGCAAAAAGCTTTGGACTTTTTCACTTATCATCATCAACAATCTCACAAAATCAATCATTGCAATCATGAACTCATTGATTTCTCAAGCTTTTGAAGATTGTTTGTGCGAGATGAGCGGCTAGTTCTTTTATGGTTTCCTCCGGATGGAGGATTTGTGTAAGTTAGATACTTTTATGTGTTTTTGACAATTGTATGAACTCGGTGATCTAAGCATTGATGCTTTTCACCTTTGATTTGATTAACTGATTGTAATCGATTGCATTTTATTAAACTTTAATCTTGAATCATTCAATTCCTGAGAGTTCTAGTAATCGGGGTATATCTGAGGTGGAATTAGGATTAGTAATTGTGATTGACGTTCATTTGATAACCTCCCGTTATGTATTGACTGGAGTACTTAGTCTGTGAACATCACAATTAGCTAATTAGGTTAACACTTATGTCTATGTAAGTGTTTAGATCAAATACATAATTGAATCTATCAGCAAATCTGAAATTTGGAGGAACCATTGTTTTCCTATTGGTAAAAGTCTCAATTTTAGTTTGTTTAATTTAGATAATCAACCAAATCCACAATCGAGTTTTCTTTTTCAGTAATAGATAAGTAATACTTAACATTGTGACACTTTCCGCAATCCTCCTCTGGTTAGATATCCGACTTATCCTATCTACATAGTTTAGTTGGCTTTTGCATGTTCTTCACGACAGACATCAACACGCATTATGGATGTACGCTCGTTAGGGACGACATCAACTAAGAAACAAAAATATAATATATTTTTGACTCGTTACGGATTCGACGTGCGTTACGGACCTATGCTCGTTAAAGACGACATCGACTAAAAATTAAAAATATTAGATATATTGGACTCGTTACAGACGACTTCAACTAAATAATAAAAATATTATATAATTACGACTAGTTATGGTTCCGATGCTTGTTACAGATGTACGCTCGTTTACGGATGAAATCAACTAAATAATAAAAATATTATATATTTTTGACTCATAGGTAGTCGTTAAGATATAATATTTTTGGCGTACGCACGTTACCAACATGTGCTCGTTAAATAAACATTCAATACTAACTAACGTACCTGTGAAGCGGGCCAACAATAGTCGAAACCTCCCCTTGGGTTCACGTGGTCCCAAGTCTCCTTATTAGCAATCACAGCCCAAAACCCTAAAAGCGTCGGTTTATCAACCACTACCAACCCCTGTTTACACGTATGTTTATTTAATGTTATTAATATTAAGTGTTAACTGTTATATAATATAATAATAATAATAATAATAATACAAAAATTAATGTTAAACGTACCTTCGTATAGAGATCCGAAGCGATCTCAACCTCCTGGTATAAACCCACCGTGTCGTAAACTCTGAAAGCGACATAGCACGCGCCTGGCTGGCCAGGCTAAAAGAAACCTCGGGCGTGAGGGATGGGGATGTGCTAGGTCCTCAATTTGGTCTGGCCGACGAGGACGAAACTGGAACAATGCTAGAAACTCGATAAGTAACTCCCTGTAGCTCGGCATATGTGATAGCTCAAAAAGTCGATCCCACGATGAAACAGCGGGAATAAACTTCCGCTACCTATCATCCTCCCCGAGGGTCCAAAGAGCATCCCAACAAACCGCCAAGTGTCCACCGATATGCATCTTCCAAAGTTTGCCGCGTGGACAATAGCCTCGGACTCCGGATGAAACTCCAAGTATGGGTGACCCGGAATTGGATCCGCTGGCTGACGTGCTGCTGTTGCGCCTCCTATTCCTGCAGGTCGAGGTGGTCATCCATGTCATCGTCCATCACATCCTGAAAACCAAAAAATAATATATTTAACATCTAGTTAAATTTCGACGCTCGATATAGTCATGTGCTCGTTACGGACGACTTCGACTAAATAATAAAAATATTATAAATTAACGACTAGTTAAGTTTCGACGCTCAATACGGACGACTTCGACTAAATAATAAAAATATTATATATTAATGACTACCTATGTTTCGATGCTCGATAAGGACCTACGCTTGTTACGGACGACTTCGACTAAATAATAAAAATATTAGATATTAACGACTACCTACGTTTCGACGCTCGATACGAACCTATGCTCGTTACGGACGACTTCAATGCAATAATAAAAATATTATATTAACGACTACCTACGTTTCGACGCTTGATACGGACGACTTCGACTAAATAATAAAAATATTATACATTAACGACTACCTACGTTTCCACGCTCGATAAGGACCTACGCATGTTATTAACAAAAATACAAGTTCTGGTTTAATCTTCCATAACATATATACTTGGGTCTTTGTCTGAGCCTGATTCAAGGTTCCTTATCTTGGTGTAGCGTTGTTACCGTGGCCTATACATTTCTTCTCACTGTTCTGCAGCTATTGTTCGATGTAACGACCATAGTTGATTCACTGTAGGCATGGGGTAGCCTCCTTCCAACTTAACATGTATGAAGTATCCCCTGTTAACATGTACGAGTGTTCTCGCTTAAGGTCGTGGCTCTACAAGGGCATCCAATAACGGGAAGAAAGTACAACTCCCTTAATGCTTAGCACGTGGACGACGATATTATACCTTTGCGCTAGGAGAAGCCCTGCGTGAGGCATTTCCATCCAGTGACTTTCGGGGCAACCTTCCACTGAATGCCAAGTGATTCTGTTACATATCTGGTTAAATTCTCCTTTACCCCATGCTTCGAATATAGGCCACCATAACAAACGTTATGGTCAATCTCCAGTACTAAATCATTTCGAAAACGGGCCATACGTATTCCCCAAAACCTAACCCCACAGCCGCAGACCGAAACCCACAATGACCATCTGGCATAACATCTTGTATACATGATATGTAAATGTGTAACTCCTACGGAATCTATCGCTCAAACCTCTTAATGGTTAACAAGTTCTCGTCCCCATTTATTAATGGAAACCCATGATCATCCCGCGTCTCCTTCTTTATAGAACTCGTTGGACGGCTTTGTTGCATTTTAGGTTTTTCAGAATTTACAACCGAACCAGTTCTACGAGAGCCCTATGACGGTACGTATGAGTTGTGTTAGGGTAAATCGTACCTATGTTGTGGGAAGCCGCATATACGTTGCTTGCCTCACCATAGGAGTTGTTTCTCGCAGTTTCTTCTACCCTCGCAGCTTCTTCTAGCCCTTGTTGTACTTTCTTTGATGTAGGCCAACCGCGAGTATCTTGCTAGACAATCGTTGGTTTCTTAGTTGATTTTGTTGGGTTCAAGACCGCTTTTATCTTTGAAAGCAAACTTTTTTTTCTGAGCAGGGGATTGTGACTCTAATTGTTGCCTCACAATATTGAGCTCTTCTACAACATCGACCTCCTCATATACCAGTTTACACGGTAGTAAGTCAAGTTTATGACAGAATACATCTACGTCTTCGAGTTGTATCTTACGCTCTACATAGTTAAATCAATATAGTGTGAGAAATAGCTAAAAGGGTACTAAATAACAAAAGGTTTGTAGTTTTACCTGTACGTCTATACTTTTCCATTCTACAAGCACACGGCAACCCACAACTAAGCCGCATATGGCAACAACATCATGCGTTAAGTTTCTGCAACACCTCTAGCTTCCTCGTTAGCTCTCCTTCCAGCAAATCAGGTGTTGTATGGGAAACATTTGCACATAGGTTGTCCAATAGTGGTTTTCTGTGGTAGCTCATTGTTTAATATGCTTTTGGTGAAACTTTTTTCTATTTCCCTAACTGAGTTTCAAGTATATCAATGACGCATCCCACAATTCGGTCCAATGAACTCCTGTCTCGAACGTATCTTTTCAAATTTGCGTGTTGGCTCTCAACTCTATTAGTGGTGTATTGACCAAAGTTACGACACTTATTAGCCCACGCATAAACGAACATTTCTTTATAGTCTTTGAGCCAGTTTTCGTAGACATAATTAAAACCCCTGCAAAAGTAAAATAATGAATATAAAAGCGTGTGTAAATATAATGGATTGTGTGAGTCATTTGTTGAAGACACACTTACCTAAACGGTTGCAAGCCATAGTCGGTTATACAATTTGTCCAAGTTGTATTCGTATATGGCTCTGAAGTAGAGTCGCACACTCTCCGCCAGTACGACAAAAATTTCTCCCAATCTACTTTATTGAACCCTTGCTTGCAATGTTTACATATATTTTGTTCAATGTGAAACCGCATAGAAACCTAGACGCATTCAGGAATACTTTAGCACACGCTTTAACTAGGGCTAGCTTTCTATCTGTGACTATCACACGCGGCATTATACATTCATGCAACATTGACTTGATCCGCTCAAGCACCCACACGAAGTTATCCCTTCGTTCTTTGCAAATAACAGCATGTGCAATACAAAAAGACTTGTTGGTCGATGTCAAACCCACAACTTGGACAAATGGCATGTTGTAGATGTTTGTTTTGTACGTCGCGTCGATGAACAGCACGAGCGGGAATGCACGCCACATAGTAATTGAATGGGACAAACAAAGAAAATCTCTGTTACGACATCTGTTTTGGGTTCCTTTCGGGTGTCGGAAATGAATTGGTTTTCATGCAGCATGTTTTCTAGTGCCTGCATGGGAGTCTTTCCGTCCATCTGTGACGCTCTAATTTCTTTACCGCATTTTGCATGTCTTTCTTAACATGGAGGTTGTTTGGGGTACTACTTTTTTAGGGTTTGAAATACGTTACGTAGCTCCATGTTTTGAGCAGCTAGCTGCTCCACCTGCTTGTATTCGACTTCAGTAAATCTTCACACAAGCGTGGCCCAGCAGACCAACTACTACGCGTCATTCGTCACGTCCAGCACAACGAGTAATGAAAATGGGCAACCAATATTTTTGCTACCAGCTTTCCTAACGGTTGCTTTACTACAGTGCTCACCACCACGGTCGCACACAAGCCATACCATCCCTGTACTACCACCAATATTTTTCGATAGACGGGTAACAATAACGTAACCATTCTCCTTTCCCGTTGCTTGTACCCAATTCTTCAGATCAATTAGAGATATGAAACGCTAAAAAACAGTTACGTTATTAACAATTATAATTTTAACAATGACAATAATATTAAGAATTCTAACAACAATACAATATTAACAATAATACAAATTTTAACAATAATACAAATATAATATTAACAAAAATATTAAAAATTATAATTTTAACAATAATAATAATAATATTAAGAATTCTAACAACAATAAAAATTTAACAATAATAATAATAATAATATAATAATAATAATAATAATAATAAAATAACAATTTAACAACAATAATAAATTATTAAAATTCTAACAATAATAATAAGCATTCTAACAATAATATAATATTAACAATTATATAAATATTGATATTAACAAAACCATTAATAATAATATTTTAACAATAATACAAATATTAATGTGTTACCTGATTAATTTGAACTGGATTGCCCGAGTTAGAGGGTTGATAATCATCACAGTGGTGTGTTAGGAGGCTCATCACCGTATCCATCGTATCCTCCGTATCTATCTGAACTATCTTGTTGCATGTAAGAAACTTGACACCCGCATCTGTAATCCGGATATGATTGATGTGTCGGGTAATATGGTTCATCAACAATGACATTCTCAGCACTGTATCCTACGTATCCATCCGGCTTACCTTGTTGCACGTACGAAGATTCATACCCGTATCCGTAGTTCGGATATACTTGATGCGCCGGGTAATATGGTTCATCAACAGGTGAGTCGGAGCCTCGTTCAAGTCTGGAAACTTTATGTTTTGATCAACAGGGACGCCAGACACAACCTCCTCCTCCTCGTTAGCATCATTTACTCCCCGCGAGTCGTTAGAATAGTGATTAAAGAAACAATAATTGTCCGAAAATGATGACATTTTAGCTCCACCGATGAAGTAAATAACTGAGTAAGTGAAAATGTGATATATTGTTTCAAATTCGTAGGGAGATGGATGTCTAAATACTGTTTTGAATTCACAATTATCAGCCTCGTATAGCTCTATACTCGGCGTATAAATTTATTCACGTGCCTAAACAACATCGTATCAATGTCAAATCATGCAGACATACGTTTCGTATAGCTCTATACGTAGCGTATAAGTACCCCTTACATACGCTTCGTATAGACCTATACGCAGCATATGTTTGCATGATTTGACAGTGTGCGAGATTGACTGACTGGTCGTGTACCTACCCTCTACCTACGTGCGTATGACCTATACCAGCGTATAGGGTTCCCATTATACGCTGCGTATAGGTCTATACGCAGCGTAGGTACAGGTAGGGTTTAGTGTGCAAATAGGAAGGCATATTGGTATGCTAATATGGACACCCTTTGTGAATTGATATATGTATAGATGTTTTATTTCATATTTGTAAAGATATATAATAAATTATTAACTTTATGGATTTTGTTTAAATCTGGATTTGTTAATTTTATTTTGTTAGGGCTATATTTTAAAAAAATAAAAATATGTAGAGAGTAATTGTAGACATATTGTACCTTTTTTTATAATGACAACATTTGTTTTTATTCTATTACACCAATAACTTTACATTATTTACCCTTGCCCAAGATTAAACATGTGACATCTCCTCTAAGAGGCATATGCCTCTACCAAGTGGCCTCGCTCCACATTGGTAGATATATTATACTTATATTATGAATTTCTAATGTAGAATGACGAATTTTTTATTATGTATTTAAAATTCGATTTCCTTTTATCTTTTTAGTATGTGACCCGACCCTAAATGTGTATTATTCATAACATAAGAGACCTATTATATAGGGGTGTACAAGACTATAATTATGGAAACAAATATATCTAACTTAAATACAATCATAATTTATATATAAAACATATACACATATATCTGCTAACAGTTCCCCACAGTTCGAGTGGTATTGGAAAGGATGCTCAAACTGAATCTGAAGCTCTGGAAAAGTTTCCGTTGAAGACCATTAGTAAAAATATCTGCATAGTGTGAGGAAGCTGGCACATGAAGAAACCGAACGTGACCAATTTGAACCTTCTATCCTACAAAATGAATATCCATCTCTACATGTTTAGTTCGCTGATGTTGTACCGATTCTCAGACAAATAAACAACAAAGACGTTGCGCGACAGGATATAGGAAAAAAAACAACGAGTGTGGTGTGTTGTCTAAGAAGGTGTAGAAAGAGGGTGAGACTTTCTTAGTAAAGTGCAACGTGAGTTCATCAAAGATGACATGTCTCGATAAGTGTACTTTTTCGGTAAGGGGGTCAAAACATCGATACCTATAGTATTCACTAGGATACATGAGGAAAATGTAACGAGTGGATCATGGGTGCAGTGTAACACCCTGTAAAATCATGTCCAATAGTATAGTGACACGTGTTGTATTTTTAATTTAGTCTATTTAAGACTAATAAGTACTAAAGGTGTCAACAATGCTCAAAATTTGTCTCTGAGTGACTGATATGTCAACATGCCTAGCCTCTGAGTGACTGATATGTCAACATGCCTAGCCTCTGAGTGACTGATATGTCAACATGCTTGAAACGTGGCCTCTGAGTGACTGATATGTCAACATGCCTAGCCTCTGAGTGACTGATATGTCAACATGCTTAAACATGAATCTCTGAATGACCCTTTACGAAGTCTAACTCTCATACGTACCTTGTTGGACGAGAGTGATTAAATATTTGTAATTGTGAAAGTTGGACAATGAAGGGATTAAAAGTGTCAACATGTTAAATTATACCTCTGAGTGACCTTTTAATGAACCGAGAGCTCACAATGTCCGGGCATAATCCCGGGTATGCCAAATATTGGCTACGGAGGGCTAAATATGCCAAAAAGGTGTTTTAGGAGGTTATAGAGAGTATATTAAAGTTAAGGGGCTAAAGTGTCAAAGTTTGAAACTGGTCATGGGGCGGTCGTGGCCGCGAGAGACAGGCCTGAGTCTCTTGCGGGGCGGAGAAGCCTGCTGCTGCAGAAAGTTTCTTTGTAACACCCTGTAAAATCGTGTCCAATAATATAGTGACACGTGTCGTATTTTATATAAGTCTATTAAAGACCAATAAGGACTAAAGGCGTCAATATGCTCAACCGAGCCTCTGAGTGACGGTCCGATGTCAACATGCATAAATAACAGCCTCTGAGTGACTGATATGTCAACATGCCCACCTCTGAGTGACATCGGAATCAACATGCTTATAATAAGCCTCTGAATGATCCTTTGTGAAGTCCTAACTCTCATACGTGCCATTTGTTGGACGAGAGGGTTCAATTTTGTAAATATGTGAAAGTTAGATGATGGAGGATTAAAAGTGTCAACATGTTAATTCTTACCTCTGAGTGACCTTTTAACGAACCGAGAGCTCGACAATGTCCGAGCATAATCCCGGCATGCCAAGAAATGGCTACGGAGAGCTAAAGTGCCAAAAGTGTGTTTTAAAAGGTTTTTAGAAGCTTTATAAAGTTAAGGGGGTTAAAGTGTCAAAATTTAAAACTGGCCGTAGGGCGGTCGCAGGCCGCGAGAGACATGGCATGTGTCTCTCGCGGGGCGCGAGAGAGGCTCCGCTGTAGAAAGTTTGTTTGGCAGCCAAGCAAAAATGCCAAAACCATTAAATCGAAACCATGGCTTCTCCAAACTGTTATGCCACATTTTGGGACACTTGTAAGCTTCTTCTTACACCCCTAAACACCTGGCTTCACCTCCTTTGAGTTCTCCAACTATAAATAGGTGCTTAAGTTCACCATTTCAACTTGCACCTTTCTCATTCACTCTCCTCCCTCCTCTAGAAGTTCCTATCTTAAAGGAGCAATCCAACATAGTTCTTTTGCATCTAGGAATCACTGGTAAGTGTTCCTTCTTTGTGCATTTTCATTTATAGGCTTTTATAGCCAAAAGTCAAGCGTTTTCGTAAAACGCCTTGACTTTCGGTTAAGACCATTATGGTCCAGCCATTGTTCATAATGAACATGGCTAAGTGATCATAATAAGTTAGGTGTTTTTCCCTATAAAGGGCACCTCCAGAAGATCACGTTTGCTAGACCAATTGACGGGTCAAAGTTATGATATTAAAAAGTCAAACAGGCCATTTTTCGGAAAAATCATAAATTTGATATAATACATGTTATGAAACCTATTTTGAGACTTAAACAAGTTGGTAATAATTATTAGAACATGTATAAACATGTTCGACTCGTCAATTTTCAGTTCTAGGGTCGGTTCGCAACCGAAAGTCGCAAAGTTTGACTTCTGCTTTGACTTTCGATTCTGACCTGATTTAGATTAGTTAGCTACTGATCTAAAGTTGCATTATGATCAAATATATTGTAGCATAACCCTCTGAGGTTATATTACATGATCGTAATCAGAATCTGAGTTTATGCGCAAGTTCCGTAATTATGTCCATTTTGACTAAAAATGCCCTTTTTGCATAAAACAAGGTTTTAAAGATAATGAACTTGAAAATAAGTTTCCTACTGATGTAACATTATAAGTAGATTATTGGGATCTTAAACCAAGATATAAACTGAGTTTTCAAGAAGGTCCTTAAACTATGTCGATAAATGACGGTTTTAGCCCTTGTGGCTCATAAAATAGTTTTAATCAAATCTTTTTAAGGTAAATCATTTACCTACTGATATGTTATATTAAATAACATATCTAAAACATTTTAATCAGACCCTAACAACAGTTTTCATAAACATCGCATAAAGACGTCATTTTACGACATAAGCGCCGTTACGGCGCATAGTATGGTTATGAACCATATTATTGACCAAGACTTATCCGGTTACCCGATATCGCTTCTATGCGTTCGGTTAAGTATATGTAACTATTTTACGAAAATTAACCAAAACGGGTTTAACCTTATCATTTAAATCTCAAAATCCAGAATGTTTATAGTTTACCTATATTATACAAGTCAAGGTACTTGTTGGGATTAAACTACATTCTATCCAATCATCGTTTAATCTAGCGTTATACGTTTTTATCAAGTACGCTAGTTGGTCTAAATAAAGACCATTAGTATTTAATGGGTTAGTTTATGCCATAATCCAGACCTGAGACTTGCCGATAAATGCTATCTGCACTTAGTACTTTTAAATACGGCTGAGTTATTAAAATAAAAGAAGAAGACTAGCTCAGGAAAATACTCTTGACTTATTTTCCCTATACGGGCTTGGGTTACGATAAATTATTACCGCTTGGTCGGAAATGGGATTAATCGAACGCCGGTTCGTGGATAGTAAATCCGCATATTCTGTTTTAATCAGTTTTGTTTGATAATTTAAACATCGGGGGTTAACTACCGTGTCCTGGATATCCTCGGCTCATTACGATAGAAATGGCCACGACTTAGCGCGGGTGTAGGCATACACCCGATAGACGCTCAATAATGCATTCCCACAAGGTTGGGAGGAATTGACTCCTTCGTGAGTCCAAAGTGGTGTGTACGTTAATTGTGTCTCGTCTCCGTACCGAGCCCCGTATGTAAGACAAACATGTAAATCTGTTAACAAGGTTGGATGGTCAATTAACCCAGGTATATAAAGAATTTGTGCTGATACGCACTTAAAACATTTTTGAAATGTTTTCAAAATGAGTCAGTTGGGTGTATTTACCAGCGAAAGCTGACGTATTTTCAAAAAGACTAAACTGCAGGTACAATACGAAAATAGGCTGAAGTGCTCGGTAGTGATAGAGGATCTTGCAAATCCTAGATCTGCCCAAAGTCTATTTTATATTCTTTCCATGTACAATTTGGATCCGCCTGTGGATCTTCTATTAGAGCCTGTATATTATTTTATTTTCGAACTTCGAACATTCGGTTTGTAATAGTAATTTTACTCCAAGACTTCCGCTGTGCTATGTTTAATTGACAATGATGCTATCAACTTACGTCACGATATTCCCCACCCGGGCCCACCGGTGCATGGATTTCGGGTTGGAAATCCGGGGTGTGACATTGGCCTCCAAACAAAAATGCCAAAAACCATGAATTCGAAACTATGGACTTGTAATCAGCTATGCCACGTTTTGGGACACTTGTAAGCTTCCTCTTACACCCCTAAACACCTAGCATCACCTCCTTTGAGTTCTCCAACTATAAATAGGTGTTCAAGTTCACCATTTCAACTTGCATCTTTCTCATTCATACACTCTTCTCCCTCCTCTGGAAGTTCCTAACTGAAAGGAGCATCCAACATAGTTCTTTTGCACCCTAGGAATCACTGGTAAGTGTTCCTTCTAAGTGCATTTTTGTTTATAGGCTTTTATAGCCAAAAGTCAAGTGTTTTACGAAAAACGCCTTGACTTTCGGTTAAGACCATTATGGTCTAGCCATTGTTCGTAACGAATATGGCTAAGTGGTCGTAATGAGGTAGGTGTTAATCCCTATAAAGGGCACCTCCTGAAGATCACGTTTGCTAGACCAATTGACGGGTCAAAATTATGATATTAAAAAGTCAAACAAGCCATTTTTTGGAAAAATCATAAATTGATCTTATATATGTTATGAAACCTGTTTTGATACTTAAACAAGTTGTTAATAATTATTAGAACATGTATGAATATGTTCGGCTCGTCAATTTCAGTTCCAGGGTCGGTTCGCAACCGAAAGTCGTGAAGTTTGACTTCTGCTTTGACTTTGATTCTGACCCAAATTAGATTAGTTAGCAACTGATCTAAAGTTGCATTATGATCGTTATATTATGTAGCATAACCCTCTGAGGTTATATTACATGATCATAATCAGAATCTGAGTTTATGCGTATATGCCATTTTGACTAAAATGCCATTTTTGCATAAAACAAGGTTTTAAAGGTAATGAACTTGAAATTAAGTTTACTATTGATGTAATATTATAAGTAGGATTATTTCGGATGATCAATCAGATTATAAACTGAGTTTTCATACAAGTCCTTACATTATGTCGATAAATGACCATTAAGCCCATATGGCTTATAAAATGGTTTTAATCATATCTTTTCAAGGTAAATCTTTTACCTACTAATATGTTATATTAAATAACATATCTAAGACATTTTAATCAGATCTAAACATCAGTTTTCGTTAAACATCGCGTAAAACGTCATTTTACGACATAAGCGCCATTTCGGCGCATAGTATGGTTTTAAACCATATTAATGAACCAAGACTTGTTACCTACTGATATTAAAACTTATTTTAAATATTTTTACAGTAGGTTTATGATATGAACTCAGAATCCCAAATAATTTATAAACTATGTGTGAAATGACCAAAATGCCCCTTCGGTGCATAGTTTGGTCATAAAAGATAATTTACACACATAATTAATATCCTACTGATATTATATCATAAATAAATTATTTTTCCAGAATACTCATGACTATAAACTTAAATTGTGTTCAAGTCCTCTTTATATGGTATATAATTACCAAAATGCCCTTATGAGGCATAATTTCGTTTTAAAACCTTAATGGGCATGTAAGTTGATATCCTACTGATATTACAACTTATTTAAAATTTAATGGGATATAGAACTTGTCCGTGACTTATCCGGTTACCCAATATCGCTGATATGCGTATGGTTAAGTGTATGTAACTAGTTTACAGAATTTAACCGAAACGGGTATAACCTTGTCATTTGAGTCTCAAAATCCAGAATGTTTATAGTTTATCCATATTACATAAGTCAACGTACTTGTGGGATTAAACTACATTCTATCCAATCATCGTTTAATCAAGCGTTATATGTCACACCCCGACCCGCAGCGGAAATAAGAGTCGGGGCATAATTGGGTTATCACCAAAGCACATGACATCTACTATTATGTTTCATAATTAAATGAAGTCAAAGTTACATTTCTCAAACATCCAAACATGTTCATTCATTACAAAGGAAAATAACCAAACATAATAATCCAAATACTAAATCGTTTTATTTCTTCTAATCCAGGTCCTATGTGTTCCTAGCTGCTGCTGGTTCACCTGTATCATGTGTAAAATGGGAGGTTTTTGGGTCAACATAAGTTGGCGAGTGAACCTTATAGATAAACATTTGATAATAATTTCCTGGTTAGTTTATCAATAAAATATTGTGCATAATCATAAAGGAGCACATGTATGAAATCAGACATTTGCAAACATCAGTTACGATTATAACATACATTAACAATCGATAGCATACATGAACATACCAACATCATATAATAATTAACATAAATGAACTGTGCGATCAAGGCTCAATCAAACGGAGCCGATCGTATTGCATGAACTGGAAATGTAAATTGAACTGTACGCTCAAGGCTCAATCAAACGGAGCCGAACGTATTGCATGAACTGGTAATGTAAATTGAACTGTGCACTCAAGGCTCAATCAAACGGAGCCGAGCGTATTGCATGCATTGAAATGTAAATTGAAATGACCGATCAAGGCTCAATCAAACGGAGCCGATCGTGCGGGCACGCCCTGATCAACCGCATAATAAAATGGGGATCAAACTCAACCTCGATGGATGGGGAGCTACGGCCTCGGCAATTGCATGTATTGAAATGATAATTTGCAAACAATAATAACTACTTAACAGCAACAATTAATACACATGTCATGATATGATATATGCACAATAACTTGGTTATAATATGTAAATGAACAAGACACATGATACACCCCAAAAATGTGATTAAAACGGGGAATTTGAAGGGATCACTCACATTGGGTGCGTTGAATTTGAGTTGGTGAGATGCGCACGATTTAGACGAAACGAGACAGCGAGGAATCACTAACCTAAATAATAATGGGAAAATATATTAAATGGATGGATTTTATTAAATATTTTAATGGGATTTTTAGATATATTTTTGTGAGTTTATGGCTATTTTCTATCCTTAAAAATGTTATTTTTAAGTATTTTTAATTGATTTTTAATTTAAATTAAACAAATAAATATTTAAAAAAAATATTATTTTTTTACTGTTTGACCGTTGACCGTTGACCGTTGACCGGTTCGGTCAGCGGTAAATACTTGCGCCAAGCGGGATTCGAACCGGTGACCTTCCGTTCACGCGCACGTAGCTCTACCAACTGAGCTACGTGACTAACCCGTTAGAAATCCAGTTTAATTATATTTATACACTTATTCGAATTTACCGAAAATTCCTTTATTTTGCAAAACGTTTTAATCTCATTGAACCGGTGTTTGTGACGGGACTCGATCGCGCGACGTGTAGTTTATTTTGCACACAGTCCACCGCTGGACTTGTGTTCTAACCCGGTTATATTCTTGATTTATATTATACTTAACAACTACTCGATTTAACCCGGTTAGTTCATGAATAAAAAAGGAATGTTATTACGCAGAGTGTGTGTGTAGTAAGGATCGAACTCGGGACTTGTATATAAACTTTGCACACAGTCCACCGCTGGACTGTGTGTCTAACCCGTTAATTATCCGAATTTTATTTATTCTTAACCCGTTTTTAGGTTCGTCTTCTTCACTACAATTACTGGTTTTTACTCAGACAACTGGTTCATGATCTAACTACTTAAATAACATGACTACTAGCTTGAATGTACAAACCGAACAGTTTGGGGAAAGGAAATACCGGACAGGTCGTCTTCTTCAGGAAGTCCGGCGAGAACAGGCAACTCTGTTTTTGGACCTTCGGCTGAGAGGGTCTAACAACAGAATTAAAGAATTAGATTTGAAATTGAACCAGAGTACATGGATTATTAGCACGATTGAATGTGTTTACCGTTAACTAGCGTGTTTCCGGCAAATTCCAGAATTTCTCCGGCGAACCCAGAAAATCCAACAAAGTCTTCTGTGACTGATTTTGAGTGACGGGTTAATGTTAGTAGAGTCCTAACAATAGATTGAAACAGCAAGAGAGGAAATTCTTACTGGTTTGTGTTGAACACGGTTTTTCCGGCGAGATTTGCAGAGAATTCCGGCGACAGTTTTTTTTGTGTTCAGAAGACTTGAAAACGCGACGAAAAGGAATTGGAATGTATTTGAGACGGTTCTGAATCGCATAAATGATTGGAACCTGAATTATTTGAAGTTTGAATGCCTTTCGGTTTCAAAACCCGAAACTTGAAGTTCATTCAATTTGAACTTAATTAGAAACCGATATTCATCGGTTATAAGTTAGCTAAACGAACTAAAACTGATTTGGCGGTTCGGTTTACCGATTTCCGTTATTCAGATATCATCAACCGTTAATTCGTGTTTGCGTATAAAACTCAATTGTTTTCATAATGTTAACAGAAAACAATTGGTGGCGGAGTGGTTAAAGGATTGGTTGATAGGTTGTTGGAGGCAGTTGACCCGGGTTCGAGTCCGGTCAGCTACAAATGTTTTTTATTTATTTTATTTTAACTTTTTATCAAATATAATTTTTATAGTTTAGTTTATATATTAATTATGTAACGTTTAAACTCAAAATACTCATAAATACTTAATGTAATTTCATAACTTGGTATTTGATTACAAAACGGAGCGGGTTTTGGAGACCCGATTTATACAAATGTTACAGTATCCCCTACTTTTAGGAATTTCGTCCCGAAATTTAAACAGTTGAAGTAGTAGGAAAAGATGAGGGTATTTTTCACGCATTGAGTCTTCACGTTCCCAAGTAAACTCAGGTCCCCGTTTCGACTCCCAGCGTACTCTAACAATAGGAATGCGACTTCGACGTAGACGCTTTTCTCCATAGTCCATAATCTCCACTGGTCTTTCAATAAAATGCATGGATTCATCGATCTGAATATCTTCTAGTGGAATATGAAGATTCTCATCAGCGAGGCACTTCTTCTAGTTCGACACGTGGAATGTGGGATGAATCCTGTCGAGTTCTTCCGGTAGGTCAAGCTTGTATGCTACAGGACCTACTCTTTCGAGTATCTTGAAAGGTCCTACGTAACGTGGTGCTAGCTTTCCCTTTTGACCAAAACGAACTACTCCCTTCCACGGTGATACTTTTAAAAGCACATGATCACCAACGCTAAACTCCAAGGGCTTCCGTCGTTTATCTGCGTAACTCTTTTGACGACTTTGAGCCGCTAGAAGATTGTTTCGGATTTGATGAATCTTATCTGTGGTTTCTTGGATCATTTCTGGACCAGTAATTTGTGCTTCCCCAATTTCGTGCCAACAAACAGGAGATCGACACTTTCGACCATATAAAGCTTCAAAAGGTGCCATGCCGATGCTAGAATGATAACTGTTGTTGTACGAAAATTCGACTAACGGTAGGTGGGCGTCCCAATTTCCCTTGAAGTCTATGACACATGCTCTAAGCATGTCCTCAAGGGTTTGAATGGTGCGCTCAGACTGTCCATCAGTTTGAGGATGATAGGCGGTACTGAGATCTAGTCGAGTGCCCATAGCGGATTGTACTGCTTGCCATGTTCGGGAGGTGAAACGGCCATCACGATCAGAAATAATACTTAATGGAACTCCATGTCGGCTGACGATTTCGTTGATATAAATACGAGCAAGCTTTTCGTTCTTGAAATCTTCCCGAATAGGAATAAAGTGAGCTGATTTTGTAAGTCGGTCTATAATCACCCATATAGTGTCATACCCACTAGAAGTGCGAGGTAACCCGGTAATGAAATCCATGGTTATATTTTCCCACTTCCAAACAGGTATTTCTGGTTGGACTAGAAGTCCTGAGGGTCTTTGGTGTTCAGCCTTTACTTTAGAACAAGTGAGACACTTGGAAACAAAAACGGCAATATCTTTCTTCATTCCAGGCCACCAATAGGTGTACCGTAGGTCTTGATACATCTTATCGGCTCCTGGGTGTATAGAATATCGCGTCTTATGAGCTTCATGCATGAGTGTTTCACGAAGATTGATGTGGTTAGGAATCCATATACGATCTAGGTAATACAAAATACCATCAGATTAGTTTCAAGTTTTAGCTCGGCTCCATAGGACATCTCTTTTTGTACATCTTCCTCTTTTATTGAAACGTGTTGAGCTTCTCGAATTTGATCCTTAATATTGGTTATAATTTGCGAACATAGAAGATGAATGGAGTTCGCATAACCCTTTCGACTAAGTGCATCAGCCACCACATTTGCTTTACCAGGGTGGTATCTGATTTCACAGTCGTAATCATTTAGGAGTTCTACCCATCTTCGTTGCCTCATATTTAACTCTTTCTGATTGAAGATATGTTGAAGACTCTTGTGGTCAGTGTATATTTCACACTTCGTACCATAGAGATAATGTCTCCATATATTAAGAGCGAATACAACGGCTCCAAGTTCAAGGTCATGAGTGGTGTAGTTCTTTTCGTGTGTCTTGAGTTGCCTTGAGGCATAAGCTATGACTTTTCCTCTTTGCATGAGAACGCAACCTAATCCTTGCCCTAACGCGTCGCAATAGACTACAAAATCATCACAACCTTCAGGAAGAGTGAGGATTGGTGCATCACAAAGTTTTTGCTTGAGAGCTTGAAAAGCTTCTTCTTGCTTGGGCCCCCATACAAATGGTTTCCCTTTATGGGTTAAAGCCGTGAGTGGCACCGCAATGCGAGAGAAGTTTGAAATGAACCGACGATAATAGCCAGCAAGTCCAAGAAATGACCTTACTTCAGTTGGCGTACGTGGAGCTTGCCATTCTTGAACTGCTTTGATCTTTGATGGGTCCACATGTATTCCTTTGTCATTGAATACATGCCCGAGAAATTACACCTCTTTTAACCAGAATTCACATTTAGAAAACTTGGCATAAAGCTTTTCCTTTTCTAGAAGTGCAAGAACAAGTCGCAGATGACGCTCATGATCAGCTTTAGATTTTGAATAGATAAGAATATCGTCAATGAACACAATAACAAATCGATCAAGGTAAGGTTTGCAGACTCTATTCATTAGGTCCATGAAAACAGCTGGTGCGTTGGTTAATCCAAACGGCATAACCATGAATTCATAGTGACCATATCGAGTTCGAAAAGCAGTTTTAGGGACTTCTTCTTCATGCACTCTAAGCTGATGATAGCCAGATCGAAGGTCGATCTTCGAAAAGCAACTGGCACCTTGTAGTTGGTCAAGAAGGTCATCTATACGAGGTAAAGGATATCGATTTTTGATAGTTAACTTGTTGAGCTCTCTGTAATCGATGCACATGCGAAAAGATCCATCCTTCTTCTTTACAAAAAGTACAGGTGCACCCCAAGGCGATGAGCTGGGGCGTATAAATCCCTTGTCAGTCAACTCTTGCAATTGACTGGCTAGCTCTTGCATTTCAGAGGGGGCTAACCTATATGGAGATTTTGCCACTGGTGTAGCACCAGGTATAAGATCGATACGGAATTCGACATCTCTGATTGGAGGAAGTCCTGAAATGTCGTCAGGAAAAACTTGTGGGAAATCTTTTACGACAGGGATATCTTCAAGTTTCTTTTCTGAGGTCCCCTTCTTGATGATATGGGCTAAAAACGCGACATAACTTGCGAAGGTATTTTTGAGCTTGAAGACAAGACATTAAGTTGAGCCCTTTCGCCGAGGTTTCTCCAATAATTCGAAGAGTCTGACCGTTTGAAAGAGGAATACGAATAAATTTCTCACGACATACAACTTCCGCATTATGCTGACTAAGCCAATCCATTCCGATTATGATGTCGAAACTTCCCAGCTTCATAGGAATAAGATCGACTGAGAAATCGTGGTCGTTTATGGTGAGCGTACAGTTGCGTAAAATAGAGTCTAACGAAACTGGTTTTCCATCTGCAACTTCCACTGTTATGGATTCCGCGAGCTTATCTCGATTTTTACTTAAGATAGGTTCAAACTCTAATGACACGAAACTTCTATCCGCACCAGTATCAAATAACATAGAGGCATATCTACCATTTATAAGAAACGTACCGTTGACCACATTGCCGTTAGCTCTGGCCTGGTTTGCGTTAATATTGAAAGCCCTTCCTCTAGCAGGTGGAGGAGCTTGGTTTGCTTGGTTCACAGGGTTGGCTTGGGCCTGAGCATGAATAATATTGACCAGCCTTGGACATGTGTTCCTGAAATGACTTGGATCACCGCAATTGAAACAAGCCCGCATAGGTTGGCCCATAGGGTAGTTGGGTTGATAGTATGTTTGGGCTAAATGTTGAGTGGGTGGAAATGGTTGTTGTTGTTGGGCTTGACCCATTAATTGTTGGTGGGTTTGTGTTATAGGTTGGTGGTGGTTTGTTCGTTGAAGCGTGCGGCAGTTTTGAACAGTGTGTCCAGCGCGACCGCAGCCGGTACAGTATTGGCAAGGATAGGCAGGGGAGTGGTGATACTGACAACGGTTACATTTTGGTAGTGGCCCTGTGTATGGTCTTTTGTATGGCGCGGGTGAAGGAGTGGTTTGAGTGATGGGTGCAGCAGGAACAGGGGTGTTGGTTTGGGTGACTGCAAAGTTCCTGGTGTTACGCTTCCTCTTGTTAGCAAATTTAGAGGAAGGAGTGTGGTGGTTTGAGGTTTGTCCCTCAGCAGGGGTTTTCTTCTTTTCCTCCTTGAACTTCCCATTGCGAATTCGGTTTTCGGTCAGTTCTGTCGCCAACTCCATGGCAGCTTCTAGTGTTACTGGTGAAACGCTGAGGACCGAATCTTGGATTTTCGAGGGAAGTCCTCGAATGTAATGCTCTATCAGACGGTAGGTTGGGGTGAATAAGTTTGGAACCATTTGGTTCAACTCCAAGAACCTTTTGTTGTAAGTAGAGTGATCACCATCTTTTTGCTTCAAGGCATGAAATTCATCTTCCAATTTCTTAATTTCACTTCTAGGACAGAATCGCCTAGTCATGATTTCCCTTAACTCCTCCCAAGTTAAGGCCATCGCATCTTCCGTTCCCCTCTTTCCTTTCTCAGTATTCCACCAAGTGAGAGCTACACCAAGTAGTCTTCCGGTGGCATAACGAACTTTGCGATCCTCAGGACAATCGCAGTTTAAGAAAACGTTTTCCATCTCCTCGAACCAATGTAGGAGAGCAGTGACTCCCTCAGTCCCTTCGAATTTTGGGGGGTCGCAGGACTTAAAATGTTTGTAGGAGCATTTGATGGTAGGAGGGTTGTTGATGATCTGGTCCTGTTGTTGAGGAGGGTTAGTAGGATTTGCAGCAAGGGCTTGTTGTACTTGTACTACGATGTCAGGTAATATCGTGGCCATTTGATTCGCGATATGAGTGGCCAAACGTTCCCGAGACTTTTCCGATTTCCTACCCCTTCGATGCGATCTAGACGACATCTACAGGATCATAAAATGAGAAGATTGTGAGTTTATGGTATCTTTTGTTAGGTGTCATGTGTCTTTAAGAAAATGAAAATAACATAAATATCAATAATGCAACTACATCCAAAGGATGTCTTGGGTTCGCTCATGTTGGGCCTCAAATGTCCCCCATACCTTCACCTATATAGTCATGTGGGCCCCCATGGCTATTGGCTTGGTAGGATTCACATTAGTATTGGCAATTTAACACTCGCATCCCCCGAATGCTAACCACAAAATATGTTTATGAGATGTTTGGTCGGAACGTGTCCAGGTGTAGACACAATGACAACTCAAAGTGGGATTAGCTCTCACGACGTTTGGTATAGCATGCTTTGGCCTAATAGGTATTACTCTCATCGTTAGTCCCCAGGTAGGCAAACTGGTCCTTTATTTTGGATTTATACGAATGCCAGCCTAGACAGGACGTTCCGACTACCGGTACTAGTACCCTTCCAGTTACTACATGCCCGTCATGAGAACTCACTTTGATGAGATTTGAAAACACGAAAATCGTTGTAAAATCAATCATGATGTGGTGTGTGCTTGCATGGATGTGATATATTATGATCATACGATTTCATGATAGGCATTATTTAATAATACATACTTATGAACATGCTTGAACAATATCAAATGTAACATTTAACATAAACATATAAACATCATGAAATTTGGCATATAACACACAAAATTTTTATAAGTTTCTAATCGACTATAGTATAGGCTCTAAGGGTCTAATAACCTATCCAATATCCCTATAGTCATGGCTCTGATACCAATCTGTCACACCCCGACCCGCAGCGGAAATAAGAGTCGGGGCATAATTGGGTTATCACCAAAGCACATGACATTTACTATTATGTTTCATAATTAAATGAAGTCAAAGTTACATTTCTCAAACATCCAAACATGTTCATTCATTACAAAGGAAAATAACCAAACATAATAATCCAAATACTAAATCGTTTTATTTCTTCTAATCCAGGTCCTATGTGTTCCTAGCTGCTGCTGGTTCACCTGTATCATGTGTAAAATGGGAGGTTTTTGGGTCAACATAAGTTGGCGAGTGAACCTTATAGATAAACATTTGATAATAATTTCCTGGTTAGTTTATCAATAAAATATTGTGCATAATCATAAAGGAGCACATGTATGAAATCAGACATTTGCAAACATCAGTTACGATTATAACATACATTAACAATCGATAGCATACATGAACATACCAACATCATATAATAATTAACATAAATGAACTGTGCGATCAAGGCTCAATCAAACGGAGCCGATCGTATTGCATGAACTGGAAATGTAAATTGAACTGTGCGCTCAAGGCTCAATCAAACGGAGCCGAACGTATTGCCTGAACTGGTAATGTAAATTGAACTGTGCACTCAAGGCTCAATCAAACGGAGCCGAGCGTATTGCATGCATTGAAATGTAAATTGAAATGACCGATCAAGGCTCAATCAAACGGAGCCGATCGTGCGGGCACGCCCTGATCAACCGCATAATAAAATGGGGATCAAACTCAACCTCGATGGATGGGGAGCTACGGCCTCGGCAATTGCATGTATTGAAATGATAATTTGCAAACAATAATAACTACTTAACAGCAACAATTAATACACATGTCATGATATGATATATGCACAATAACTTGGTTATAATATGTAAATGAACAAGACACATGATACACCCCAAAAATGTGATTAAAACGGGGAATTTGAAGGGTTCACTCACATTGGGTGCGTTGAATTTGAGTTGGTGAGATGCGCACGATTTAGACGAAACGAGACAGCGAGGAATCACTAACCTAAATAATAATGGGAAAATATATTAAATGGATGGATTTTATTAAATATTTTAATGGGATTTTTAGATATATTTTTGTGAGTTTATGGCTATTTTCTATCCTTAAAAATGTTATTTTTAAGTATTTTTAATTGATTTTTAATTTAAATTAAACAAATAAATATTTAAAAAAAATATTATTTTTTTACTGTTTGACCGTTGACCGTTGACCGTTGACCGGTTCGGTCAGCGGTAAATACTTGCGCCAAGCGGGATTCGAACCGGTGACCTTCCGTTCACGCGCACGTAGCTCTACCAACTGAGCTACGTGACTAACCCGTTAGAAATCCAGTTTTAATTATATTTATACACTTATTCGAATTTACCGAAAATTCCTTTATTTTGCAAAACGTTTTAATCTCATTGAACCGGTGTTTGTGACGGGACTCGATCGCGCGACGTGTAGTTTATTTTGCACACAGTCCACCGCTGGACTGTGTGTCTAACCCGGTTATATTCTTGATTTATATTATACTTAACAACTACTCGATTTAACCCGGTTAGTTCATGAATAAAAAAGGAATGTTATTACGCAGAGTGTGTGTAGTAAGGATCGAACTCGGGACTTGTATATAAACTTTGCACACAGTCCACCGCTGGACTGTGTGTCTAACCCGTTAATTATCCGAATTTTATTTATTCTTAACCCGTTTTTAGGTTCGTCTTCTTCACTACAATTACTGGTTTTTACTCAGACAACTGGTTCATGATCTAACTACTTAAATAACATGACTACTAGCTTGAATGTACAAACCGAACAGTTTGGGGAAAGGAAATACCGGACAGGTCGTCTTCTTCAGGAAGTCCGGCGAGAACAGGCAACTCTGTTTTTGGACCTTCGGCTGAGAGGGTCTAACAACAGAATTAAAGAATTAGATTTGAAATTGAACCAGAGTACATGGATTATTAGCACGATTGAATGTGTTTACCGTTAACTAGCGTGTTTCCGGCAAATTCCAGAATTTCTCCGGCGAACCCAGAAAATCCAACAAAGTCTTCTGTGACTGATTTTGAGTGACGGGTTAATGTTAGTAGAGTCCTAACAATAGATTGAAACAGCAAGAGAGGAAATTCTTACTGGTTTGTGTTGAACACGGTTTTCCGGCGAGATTTGCAGAGAATTCCGGCGACAGTTTTTTTTGTGTTCAGAAGACTTGAAAACGCGACGAAAAGGAATTGGAATGTATTTGAGACGGTTCTGAATCGCATAAATGATTGGAACCTGAATTATTTGAAGTTTGAATGCCTTTCGGTTTCAAAACCCGAAACTTGAAGTTCATTCAATTTGAACTTAATTAGAAACCGATATTCATCGGTTATAAGTTAGCTAAACGAACTAAAACTGATTTGGTGGTTCGGTTTACCGATTTCCGTTATTCAGATATCATCAACCGTTAATTCGTGTTTGCGTATAAAACTCAATTGTTTTCATAATGTTAACAGAAAACAATTGGTGGCGGAGTGGTTAAAGGATTGGTTGATAGGTTGTTGGAGGCAGTTGACCCGGGTTCGAGTCCGGTCAGCTACAAATGTTTTTTATTTATTTTATTTTAACTTTTTATCAAATATAATTTTTATAGTTTAGTTTATATATTAATTATGTAACGTTTAAACTCAAAATACTCATAAATACTTAATGTAATTTCATAACTTGGTATTTGATTACAAAACGGAGCGGGTTTTGGAGACCCGATTTATACAAATGTTACATTATACGTTTTGATCATGTACACTACTCGGTCTAAGTCTATGACTTAAATAAAGACCGATAGTATTTAATTTGTTATGCCATAATCAGACTAGAGACATTCCGGTAAATGCTATCTGCACTTAGTGGTTTTGTGTACGGTTGAGTTATTAAAATAAAAGAAGGCTAGCTCAAGTAAATACTCTCGACTTATTTCCCCTATATGGGCTTGGGTTACGGTAAACTATTACCGCTTGGTCGGAAATGGGATCAACCGAATGCTGGATAATGGCTAGTAAATCCCCATATTCCGCTTAATCAGTTTTGTTTGATAACTTAAACATCGGGGTTTATATTACCATGTCCTAGATATCCTCGGCTCATTAACTTAGATAATGGCCACGACCTTAGCGCGGGGTGTAGGCATACACTCGACATCGCTTAAATGCAATTACCCAAGACGTTGGGGGTAACTCCTTCATGAGTTTGTAAGTGGTGTGTATTTAGTCATGTCTTGGTTTTCGTACTGGGCCATGTATGTATGGACAAACAAGTGAATCTGTTAACAAGGTTGCAACGACAACTTTCCCAAGTTATAAAAAGATTTTGTGCTGATATGCACTTAAAACATATTTTGAAATGTTTTCAAAATGAGTCAGTTGAGTGTATTTACCCGCGAAAGCTGACGTATTTTCAACAGACTAAGTTGCAGGTACAATACGAAATAGGCTGGAAGTGCTTGGTAGTGACAAGAGGATCTTGCAAATCCTGCCTAAAGTCTATTTTACATTCTTTCTTTGTACAATTTGTGATCCGCCTGTGGATCTTCTATTACAAGCCTGTATATTATTTTCGAACTTTGAACATTTGGTTTGTAATAGTAATTTAATTCCAAGACTTCCGCTGTGTTATGTTTAATTGACCATGATTTTATCAACTGACGTCACGCTACTCCCCACCCGGGCCCACCGGTGTATGGATTTGGTTGGAAATCCGGGGTGTGACAGGTTGGTATCAGAGCCAACGTTTGAGAGAATTAAACACTATCCTTCTTGTGTTTAATCTCAAACTTACAAGCACATTCCTTAGACTTCCGAGTCTAGGCTTTGACCTAGGATTACTGATTTCATTATTAAGCTATTAGTATGTTTTGAATTTCATTTTTAGACATGAAAATGCCGCCAAGAGTTCGAGGACGCAGAAAAGGACCTATGAGGGGAGGACCATCAGGCCATATCCCTTCACATCCTCATCACCCGAACCCTTATGAGGACTCAGGAGACTGGCGCTAAGGTGATTATGCTGTTGAGATGCAAAAGAGGTGGTGAGAAAGATTTGAGTAGGCGGTGTTGATGGATAGAGGTCCCCCATAATATTGTGGCGGGAAAGTGCCTTGCCAATCTTGAGATCCTTCAAAGTAAAACCAAACGAGTCAAATTAAAAAGACACATTATTGTCACGTGTAAATTACGAACGAACAAAAGATTTTTAATTATTTATGATGAATATCGGATGTCGAATAAGGACTAGGTTTTATTAGGTAAAATGTGAACGCCATTACCAGATCCTTTAATGGGATGCCCTTGGCCATTTCCAACAAAGATAGTATTTAAAGAAGTAAATGGTAAAGGGTTTTGAATTTTTCGTTGTTTGTTAGTGACATGAGAGGATGCACCTATATCTAAATTCCATGGCTGACCTGAGTGGTTAAGTTGCATGTTCTGAAAGGCTGTGCCAAGGTTAGTTGGGCTCAAGGTGTTGTATGTTGTGTGGGCCAAATGGCCTATTGCCTGTTTAGGCCAGCAAATGAATTCCCTTGATTTGGAGTATTGGGCCATCCAGCTTGCTGTGTAGGGTAAGGACATGGAGGATGTTCCAGTTGGCCCGCTGATAAAAGAACAGGTGCGGCAGAGGCCTTAATGACCGACCAACTATTGCCACCGTTGTTCTAGTTGCCTCCCCAACGTCCACGATCCCACCTGCGATGAAATGGTGAGTTATTTGGATTGCGTGTGGGCTACTACTACTGTTGTTCATGCTAATGTTGGTTATGCGTGGGCTGATGCTTTTGCGCAGGTTGTTGTGAAGGCTGGTTGGACGCGAGCGAGAACGGGGATGCATCGAGGGATGCCAAACGTTGTGCCTCTTTCTCTCTCTCTCTCTCTCATGTCTCTAGGAAGATCTCACAAGGGGGATTGTTGATTGATTAAGATAGCCACCACCATGTATTTGGGTGGTAGACCTCAATCAAACCAAACGAGTTTCCGGTACAGGTTGATCAACATCTTTCAACTGTTTACCTATTTCCTTGAGTTTAGTGAAATATTCTTCCAAAGATGAACATGGTGACAACTTGAGGTTTGTGAACGCGTATTCGAGCGTGGCTGCACGTGTTCCTTTGTTTTTTAGGAAGATTCCTTGAAGGAGAACCCAAACGGCTCTAGCAATAGTGTCAGATTTAAGTATACGGATGAGCAGTTCGTCGGACAGTGTTCCATAGATCCATTGAAGAACTATGGAGTCGATTTTGGCCCATGAGACAAAATCTGTATCCGTTGCTGCCAGAGTTGTCATTCCATTTATGTGATTAAGGACGTCGTATCCTTTTGCATGAAGCACGAAAAGCTTGACCCAAGAGGTGTACGTCACCTTGGATCCCTCCACAAGAACCTTGTGTTGTATATTAGTAATCAAATACACTGGATAAAGGGGTTTGGCCATAGCTTGGTCACCGAAGGATGACAATTTGTCATCTGTTTTGTCACCGTCAACCATGATGACCAGAGAAAAAACGATTGGTGATTAGGGTTACAATTTACACGTATTTGATACCATAAAAGCATATGATATTTGGGATCATGTGTATGTATTATCCATAACATAAGAGACCTATTATGTAGGTGTGTACAAGCCTATAATTATGGAAAAAAATATATCTAACCTAAATACAATAAACAACTGGATTGGTAATTAGGTTTACGGTTTACACGTTATGGATCTGATACCATAAACGTGTATGATATTTGGGATCATGTGTGCGTATTATTCATAACATAAGAGACCCATTATGTAGGTATGTACAAGCCTATAATTATAGAAACAAATATATCTAACCTAAATACAATTAAGGGCAGGTTCATTTGATAAGAAATTTAAATTGAGAAGAAAAATAACAAAGGGTACAATTGTAAAACATTAAATAGTTTTTTCTCTCATATCATTTATTATTATTTTCGACTAATTAATTAGTTATAAAGACTATCATTCTCCACATTAAAATTTTTGTCTACACAAATCAAAATTTATCCTACACATATTGAAATTTATCCTACACAGCTGGTAATTCATCCTACACACCTCGTAATTTATCCTACATTCTTTTTTCTTCTTTGAAAAAAATTTGTTATTTTGAGAATAAGTTACAAAATTAATATAGTTAGATATTAAAAAGAAAGACTACCAATTAATGATCTATTAAAGTTTACCAATTTACCCTTACATTAATATCAAATACAAAAATGAAATAAAGTAAAATGAACATTATTATTTGTTGACAGTTCTTCTTCTTTTTTTTACTTTTACAAAATAATTTCTTTTCATTTGAACTCTACACAATACAATCATAACCTGTATATAAAACATACACATATATATATGCTAATAGACCCAAGATACACTTTTTAAATATTTAACGATAGACAAACCACCCCTAAAAACTTTTCATAAGATAAGAGACCCATTATGTAGGTGTGTACAAGCCTATAATTATGAAAACAAATATATCTAACCTAAATACAATTAAGGGCAAGTTCATTTGAGGAGAAAATTAAATTGAGAAGAAAAAGAACAAAGGATACAATTGTAAAACATTAAATAGTTTTTCTCTCATATCATTTATTATTATTTTCGACTAATTAATTAGTTATAAAGACTATCATTCTCCACATTAAAATTTTTGCCTACATAAATCAAAATTTATCTTACACGTTTTTGAAATTTATCCTACACATATTGAAATTTATCCTACACAGCTAGTAATTTATCCTACACACCTCGTAATTTATCCTACACTTTAAATTGATTTTTTTCTTCTTTGAAAAAATGTCTTATTTTTAAAATAAGTTACAAATTTAATGTAGTTAGATATTAAAAAGAAAGCATAACAATTAATGATATATCTAAGTTTACCAATTTATTCTTATACTAATATCAAATACAAAAATGAAATGAAGTAAAACGAAACATTATTATTTGTTGAAATTTCTTCTTCTTCTTTTTTTACTTTTACAAACAATTTCTTTTCATTTGAACTCTACACAATACAATCATAATCTATAATCTCTATATAAAACATACACATATATATGCTAATAGACCCAACATACACTTTTTAAATATTTAAGAATAGACAAACCACCCCTAAAAATTTTTCATAACATAAAAGACCCATTATGTAGGTGTGTACAAGCCTATAATTATGGAAACAAATATATCTAACCTAAATACAATTAAGGGTAATTCATTTGAGAAGAATTTTAAATTGAGAAGTAAAAAGAATAAAGGATACAATTTTAAAACATTAAATAGTTTTTCTCTCATATCATTTATTATTATTTTCGACTAATTAATTAGTTATAAAGATTATCATTCTCCACATTAAAATTTTTGCCTACACAAATCAAAATTTATCCAACACATTTTTTAAATTTATCCTACACATATTGAAATTTATCTTACACAGCTCGTAATTTATCCTATACTTTAAATTGATTTTTTTTCTTCTTTGAAAAAATGTCTTATTTTTAAAATAAGTTACAAATTTAATGTAGTTATATATTAAAAAGAAAGACTAACTATTAATGATCTATCTAAGTTTACCAATTTATTCTTACACTAATATCAAATACAAAAATGAAATAAAGTAAAATGAAACATTATTATTTGTTGAAATTTCTTCTTCTTCTTTTTTTACTTTTACAAACAATTTCTTTTCATTTGAACTCTTCGCAATACAATCATAACTTGTATATAAAACATACACATATATATATGCTAATAGACCCAAGATACACTTTTTAAATATTTAACGATAGACAAACCACCTCTAAAAATTTCAACCCCATGAAAAAAGTTTCCGAGTCAGCTACTGATTTAAACAGAAACAAAAATAAAGGCTTACACGTAATAATGAAACTCCAATCCAGTTGTATTCGCTATAAACAATCAGCCAAACATATAGATTGATAAAGTAAATATTGTTACTGTAAGATTCTTCATTCCAAAAGTCCGATGCAAGAGGCTATCCTTTTGTCTCGATTTGGCTTCCGCGTGGATCGCGGGCCGTCAGAAAACTGAAACTGAAAACTGCCGATGTATACCCCCTCTCAAACTGTCGGCTGATCCTTTTTAGTTCCTTTGGAGCAGCCCACCAAAATTTGTGCCCACATGACTTAGTTGCAAAACTCAGCCCAACTTCCAAGAATTAGTTTTATCCCAGTTCTCTTTCTTAATTTCCTTATGGTGAAAATAATCAAGGGCTGCAATTCCTGACATGACCCTAACCTGATCAAAAAGAAAAAGTTAAGAAAAAGTTTTGGGTCGGCTAACATGACCTATGTTTAAACGGTTCTGATTCGGGTTTATTTGTTTTATAAACAGGCTAGCTTTCGGTTGACATGCATAAACTACTAGTTAACCCATTTAAGTTTGAATGTTATAAAAAGCAATCTTTAAAAGTTATATTTTTTTATTTTCCCTTTTAAAAGTGTGCAAGTGTACACCATTACTTATAGAGCCGACTCTTCAATCTCCATCGAGAATTCCATCAAACAAATTAACATTTAGGACTTCCAACTAGCCAAGCATAACAATTTGAGTTATGTGGGTACAAGGATATGATCCAAGTCAAGTGAAGCTATTGGGTTGCAACATGTTAAATTGCCATAATAAACCAGTTAGTTTAATTGTTAGTCTTTTTGGCATATCTACGGACTTAAAAAATATATAGAACCTAAAAATATGAAAACATGTGTGTTAAAAATATGAATACACATGTTAAAACTTGGTATTTCTACCAAACAAGTGCTGATAAGTAATCTAAATCTAACACATTTTAATGTGAAAATTTGCTTAGAAAATCTTTATAATATATTTGACTCATTTAAAAAATGAGTTAAACAGGTTGTTTTCTGGGTTGACTGAATTTATGCGTATGTGAGTTATATTTGAAATATTTGACACAAATAATATACGTGCTAGGATCGGGTTGCAAATTTCAGGGGCGAAGCTCTGTTGCGGCCGCGGGGGTGCCCCGGCTCCCAAATCGCTTTTTCGCTTGTAATGTTAAATTTACCGAAAATTTCCGAAAAAAATGTAGTGTAAAATATTGGATTTTTAAGAGTCCACCTCTCAACGATTTGGATTTTGTGAGTCCGGGCCCCACTTTGTTTTCGTTCAAGCTCCGCCACTGGCACATTTCAACCTGTCAACCCGCGAACCCATCAACCTAACACGATTGACAACCCTGAAAATAATATCTCACAAAAGGAAGCAAGAAAATAGTAGAATAGGTTGTCAGCTTTTGAGAGGTTGATCGATTTTCTTGGTTAATTGGAGATATCAAATCAATTTATTATTAAGTATAGTGAAAATTACAACCCTGAAATATATAAATGTTCTAGACATACCATGCCTGCAACCATGCTCGCGTTAATTTCCGAAAAAAAGTAGTGTTAAAAAATTGGATTTTTAAGAGTTTCCCCCTCTCAACGATTTGGATTTTGTGAGTCCGGGGGCCCCCCTTTGTTTTCGTTCAACTCCGCCACTGGGACTTTTTAACCCGTCAACCCGCGAACCCATCAACCTAACACGATTGACAACCCCGAAAATAATATTTTCACAAAAAGGGAAACAAAAAAAATAGTAGAATAGGTTGTCAGCTTT
>CAMTDV010000020.1:73523265-73662624 GCA_947069175.1 Scalesia atractyloides | reverse complement strand
CAAACTAGCTCCACAACGGGGCAAGTTCAGAACAGGTGCTTTGGGAATTTGCACCAAAATCACATCACCCGCGTTGTGGGTGCTCTTAGCTTAACTAAATGAAAATTCCACGTGTATCACTCTTTGCACGGGCCTTAGACTACGTGGTGTGAAGGATCCCCATCCTCAAAAGACGGTCATCCACGTCACTACGCAAGAAGGATGTCCCTACAAGGATGGACCAAGGGTGTGGAGAGTAGGTGTCCTCCCATTTTTATTTTTATTTACTTTTTACAAATAAAATATGCAATATATATATATATATATATATATATATATATATATATTAATATAAAACTAAACTTTATTTAAATTAATTTAAACTCTAAAATTAATATTAATGCTACATTACATTAAAAAAACAATCTAAACTTAAAAAAAATTTACTTTAAAAACTACTAGTCTTCATTTGGCACGTCGTCATTGGGTTCGTTTTATGCGTTGTTCTAAATGTATTTCACCAAGTCCGCTTGAAAGTTTTGATGTGTGTACTCGTTACGTAAGGGGAACCCGTTTAAATCTTGTTGTTCTAGACTTACCGGAACAAAATTCACGTTAGGTGCATTTTCGTGGTACTCACAAATCGCTCTACCTTCGTTTTCAATGGTATGTTATGTAGCAAGATACAAGCATACATACGGTATCGCAACTTATGCGGTGTAAAAGCATGTACTGGATATTCAATGATGTGACCTTTTTTCTGAACCCCAAAACTCCATTCAAAATCTTTTCTCGTTGTCTCTGGAATCTTGGCAAATTTCTTTCTCTTATCATCTGCCGGGAGCGGAATAGTTTTAACGATTATAGAGTAGGTTGAGTATATTCCATTAGCAAGATAATAATTGCACCTGTATTCCACCATCGAAACCATAAACTTGGTGGATGGACCAGTTCCTGTTATGACATTGTTAAAGATCTCTAATTGGTAGATGTCGTTAAGGTCGTCAAGCGAACCAGAAAAAAAGCATGACAAATCCACAGATCTTGTGACAAAACAGCCTCTAGTATTATAGTTGGATGTCCATGATCGCCTCGCATAAATTGACCTCGCCATGCAGTAGGGCAATTCTGCCACGACTAGTGCATGCAATCAACGCTCCCAAGCATTCCTAGAAAACCCTGCCTTTCTTCATGTAATTGATACAATTTTTGGACGTCATTTGCATTTGGTTTCCGTAGATATTTCTTGCTATACAGCTTTACCACCAATTCGCAAAACTTGTATAAAAATTCTTGTGCAGTTCTTTCGGATATCTTTAATTACTCGTCCAATGATCGAGTGCCATCCCGTATGCCAGTTGGCGAATGGCTGCTATGCATTTCTATAAAGTAGTGAATCCCCTTTTGCCTTTAGCATCATATCCTGATGTAAAAAACGGATCACACCGTGACAAGTCATCTGCTATACGTAAGTACCATCGACGACTCATTCGGAACCAACGTCTAAACATTGCAGTCGTGTATACGGGTTCATCGGCAAAATAATCGACCACTAATTTATCATTGGCACCTACACGTGAGCATAAAAATAAATTATTAACACCAAAAAATAGTATAACTAAATGATTAACACCGAAAAATAGTGTAACTAAATTACTAACACCGAAAATAATATAATTAAATTATTAACACCGAAAAATAGTATAACCTTCTCGATCTCGCTTTATGGCCGCTTGCCTAGTTCTCGGTTGTGACGTGGTTTTTTCATCTTCTTCTTCCTTGATGATCATCTATGCTGCCTGCATTACAACGTTTGCAAAAACAGATTGCCTTCACCAGAAGATGACGAACACCACGATAAAGAGAACATGGCTAAACTCTATAAAATTTTAAGAAGTTTATAAAAAAGTGAGAGATATTGGGTTAATTTTGTTTGAAAAGAGGTATAAATGGTATTGTTTATAAAGAAAATATTTTTTTATTAAATTAGTCGTTGGCAACAGTTATGTTTTTTGACAGGTGGCCCAGCTTCAACGTCTAGGGGTGATGTTTGTGAGGGACACGGCCGGGGACGGGGGTGGGGGGTGTGCAGGCCCGTCACCGCACCAGGCCGGCCCAAAGACAACCCCATACTGTCCGGTCTTACTTTTTCTGTTCTTCCTGCCTTTTTTACCCAAAAATGTTTTGAACATAGCCCATAAAGTACTTACACATCAAAAGGTGTCACAAAAAAATATTGATAAGAAATTTATCTTTGATAAGAATTCAAAAGTTAATCCATGACATAATCTATGATTTTAAATGTATACATAACTAGGTTATAACCTCGTGTATTACACGTGTTAAATAAATGTAATGTTATATGCATAGTAATAAAAAGATATTATGCTTAAAAACATGCGTATTGCATGAGCCGAATAAAAACCATGTACTATACGGGCTAAATAAAATATGTCATATGTTAACACACATAATCGTTAAGACGTGTTTAAAAATGAACTATAATGTGACATTTATAAATCTTGTTGTATATTCTTTTCTCAACGTGTATTAATATTTTTTATTTATTGATAAATGTTAATGTTAATATAACTAAAGTGCAATACTCCTTTAAATATCGTTTTAACAAAGTTAATTTAATTTAAATTAAAATTATAAATATATAGAAATATGAATACATATAAAAAATTAAGGACTAAAATTTGATTATTAAGTCCCGTGTAACGGATCAAACAGGTATCGCTATCCTAATCAATTGCGGAAATTATGATCAGGATGAAAAACAACTTGAATAACTTGAATATAATAACTTGCATATACCAGAGGATGTCAGATACAAGTTTTTGTGATCAACTCTCTAACCTCCATAAAGTAACCTAACCCCTATATTTATATATATGACAAAGCCCAAAAATACAACCCTAGGCCCACTTGGCACTAGGAAGCCCAAACTAACCCAAAAGCCCAAAATACAATATAAATGAATAAACCTTTAAGCTCTAAGCCCAACAATCTCCCCTAGGTTTCTTCATTTATCCTTTGGTGCCCCATCCACACCCAAACGACCAGCAATAATCCAGCAATTGCAGCCGTCCAGTCTTTGGCACACGCCTCAGATAGCTCAGCAGTACGTATTTGATGAGAAGCCAGAACTTGTAAATCTTCATCATGAAAACTAACTAGATCCACCACATCATTCACCCTGAAAGCCTTCTCTTTCGTCACAATCGCAACACTCTCGACCTTTGGATCGTATGAAAGGTCTACCATCTGCACCTCTCGGTTGTATCCGCGCCCTTTTCCAAAATGAGTGAACCAAATATCTGTATATCACGGAATTTGCACGAAGGGCGTAGGCAAACCGACAACTGTTAAGCCCCATAACCATTGCCTGAAACTCTTGAAAATACTCAGCCGGTGGATCTGAAAGATATCAAGCCTGATTGTGAAACTGTTCTTCAACCAGCATCACGGCATCAAAAGCTTCTTCCACCATGTCTGTCAAAAATTAACGAGTTAAAAATCAACTAACAGAAGCAAACTGGGTAAACTGATTTGACTGAGTTAACCAAGTTAACTGAGTTAAGTGAATTAACAGAGTTAACACTAACTGGACAGGTCAACAGAAGTCAAGGTTCAAATTAAAGCCAGTTCAAATTAGTTAAGGGGTTCAACAATTTAAAAGGTCCAAACTTAGAATGAATCCAGAACACTCTTATCAATCCGGATTATGTATCTCAGATAAACATGCATCCCGGATGAAGATTAATCCGAAATGATATCCGAGTTCATCATTTCAGATGAATATCCATCCGAAATGAACACTATTATCAATCCGAAATGCTAATTCTTTGAAGATCAATCCGGAATGCACATGTACCTGATCCAGAATGGGCAGTCTGAAATATTCAGTTCGAGAGAGAATCAGAGAGGACAAATAGTAACTCGGATTTTGAATAATCCGAAATGAGAACAGAGATGTCAATATAGATTTTCCGAAATGGGCTTGGGCCTGACATTTGAATCCGGAATGGGCTTGTGATAGGCCAAATCCGAAACAGTAACATATTGGGCTTGTTCAAAATGATTTAAATGGGTCATTCCGGACTAGACCAATCCGGAATAGTAATCCTTGGCCCAATTGAGCCCAATTCGGAACAGTAACCTTAATTTTAATTTTTAGACTTAAAAAAACAATTTCATCAGTCTTGCTCAAATCCCAAAGCACACTTGGCCAGTCCAATATCTCTTGACAGAAAACCATCGTACCAAAATTCATCCAGTAAACTAACCAAGCATCCAACCATCATAAGGAGAACTTATTCAAAACAAACATAAATAATTAACACAGCATTTCTAAGGGATCAAATCGTTTCAAACGATGACTAAAGAACATTTTTTGATATTAGCATGGTTCAGTTGGTCTAAGCGATTGTCAATATACTTGTCCACTTAAATCCAAAACTCAACCCTTGTAGATTAGACTTTATGATATCCTTAAGGTAATTTTATACTAAGATACTCGTGTGTCCCATACCATGACATACCGCCGCGATCAAGGTAAGCACAACGGTTCATCGTAGCAGGTGAGTATACCGAGGTCATCCTTTGTTTTACAACATCAGGCTAATGGTGAACAGGTCAGTACTTCCGTACAGCAGAGAGACCAATAATGATTGACGAGGGTTAGGCAAATACCTTATGAGGTACGTAAGAACTTAGACAAAAACTTTTGTTCTTTTAGGTTTTGGCCTTTTCATTTTGGCTCTTTTATAAAGATATCCTGACTGTGCCTAGGTCTCCATATAATCTGGATGCAACAGAAGGGCAGTCAAGATATCCCCGGATGACTCAGCAGCATAAAGACCCGAAACCTCAGATGTTGGCTATCTATCAACGCAAGATTTAAGACCATAAAATCATATGCCTATAGTACATGACCCACTGAGTACAAAGTTCGTTATGTTTATATCATTTAACTTTTCCCATCCGGTTGAGTTTTAGACCTACCGACACATCACTTTCGATCCAAATCTTTTCCGCTTCTATACCTTACATGTGTTAGTCAAACATTTTATCACGAATATTCGTTTCATTTCCCTATCATTGCAAAAAAAAATTATTTGAACTTTTTCTCCCCCTAAATTTGTGCATAGAGATATAAACAAATTTATGAGACAACGACAAGAAATGAAAAATAGTAAATAAATACGAAGATAGTAGATGCCTAGGAAGAAAACCGAATCATTTTGAGAAGATCCACAAGCACTTGAAAACGTGCGTTGCTAACGGGTTTCGTAAACAAATCCGCCGCATTTGCATCAGTGTGGATTTGCTCAAGCTTTACGAGACCCTTTTCATAGCAATCACGTATAAAATGAACTTTAATGTGCTTGGTTTTGGAGTGGAAAATAGGGTTTTTAACTATTTGGATTGCGGCATCATTATCACAATAAATCGTGGTCTTTAGATAAGTCAAACCGTAATCCGCAAGCTGATATTGCATCCATAAAACCTGGGAGCAGCAAGCAGATGCTGCGACATATTCTACCTCTGCAGTGGAAAGCGAAACCGTCTGCTGCTTCTTGCATTGCCACGAAATTAGGCGATCTCCCAGAAATTGGCAACCAGCCGACGTGAGCGCATGTCCCTATCTGTACCTCCTAGATTACTATCAGAGAAAGCAAACAGTTCAAATTCAGAATTTTTAGGATACAAGAGGCCCAGAGATGGAGCCCCTTTGAGGTACCTAAAAATTCGTTTAACAGCATGTAAATGAGAAAGTTTAGGAGTAGCCTGATAACGAGCACACTGGCAGACGGCAAACATGATATCTGGCCGACTAGCAGTGAGATACATGAGTGATCCAATCATAGAGCGATACATGGTAGGATTAACAGGCGTTCCTTCAGCATCTTCATTTAGCAGAGGCCGTTCCGCTATAGGTGAAGCCATTGGCTTGGAATCTGTAAGCTTGAATTTGGCAAGAATGTCGTGTACGTATTTTCCTTGATGTATGAGTATACCCTGAGGGCTCTGACAAACTTGAAGTCCTAAAAACATGGTCATCTCTCCCAATGAGCTCATCTCAAATTTCTTCTTCATGATTTCTTCGAACTCGCGGCACAAACCATCATTGGTGGAACCAAAAATAATATCATCAACGTAGATTTGGACGAGAATAATGTCCTTATCAATGCGTTTGATAACAGAGTTTGGTCAATAGTTCCACGTGTGTAGTGATGAGCAAGCAGATGCTTCGTAAGAGTAGCGTACCATGCGCGAGGTGCTTGATCCAACCCGTACAACGCTTTGTCTAATTTATAAGCATAATCTGGCTTGTCAGGATCAGTAAAACTCGGTGGTTGTGCCACGTATATTTCCTCTTTCACCTTGTCGTATAGAAACGCAGTCTTGGCATCCATTTGATAGACAGTAAAGTCCATATAAGATGTGTATGCCAAGAAGATACGTATAGCTTCCAAACGCGCGACAGGTGCATAAACCTCATCATAATCCAGTCCTTCAATCTGTCGAAACCCTTGGACCACCAGTGTAGCTTTATTTCAAACAATAACTCCAGTGTCATCTTGCTTGTTGCGGAAGACCCATCGAGTTCCAAGAGCGCGCTTTCCCTGAGGTAGTTTCATCAGTTGCCAAATGCCAAGTTTTTCAAATTGATTGAATTCTTCGTGCATGGCATCCACCCAGCCTGGTTCCTGCAAGGCAACATCAATACTTTTAGGTTCAATTTGGGAAATAAAGCAAGAATAAAGACATGTATTGATATCCCCAGATTGACTGCGTGTGCGAACAACAGCGTTTACAGGACTAATGATATTCTCAATGGGGTGATCACGTTGTAAACATTGTGGTATTGGTGTAGCAGGAACCAAAACATCGGTTGGCAAGTTGGTGACACTAGCTGAAGCAACTCCAGATGCCTCCTCCTCAATCGAGGCACCTGTAGAGGTATGTGGTGAAGAATCCACCGCACAATCGAGAGGAGTAGGCTCGGGAAACAAGGAGGAGCCCAAAACATCAGGAGGGAGTCCTTCATCTGCCGTAGGTGGCTCTGGAGGAGAAACCACATCCTCAGTAAGATTAGGCTGAACGGGCGAAGAGATAGATGGGACTTGAGATTGTGAAGCTGTGGAGGATGGGAGACAGTGTCATTGAATCCAGGAAGATCTACACTTAGTTGCTTTAGTGTCTCATTTAGCGTGGCAGCGTTAGAGTCATCGTCGGAAGGGATGGGCACCGTTGGAGGGAAAGACGTCGAACTGTTTCCTGTGGACATATTAGAAGACACATCAAAATGATTAAATAAGGTAGAGTAGTCATACAACCAATCAGGACCAATGCGTTTGTCCTTGGGATTTTCCTCCAGCCAACCCACATTGTAGGTTTCAACCACCATCTTCTTGATCTTGTTATAAACGCGATATGTCATTTTTTTAGAATAACCAACGAAAATGCAAGGATCTCCGCGTGCTTCAAACTTCCCTTTAGCATCCATGAGCAGGAGTACACAAGGACATCCAAATTTGCGGAAATGCTTGACCGAAGGTTTACGACCTTCAACCACTTCGTATGGAGTCTTCATGTGGCGTTTGTTGATCATGGCATGATTCTGAATATAGCATGCAGTGTTGATTGCTTCGGCCTAGAAGATGAGAGGTAGCTCGGATTCAACAAGCATAGTTCGTGCCGCCTCGATGAGTGTGCGATTTTTACGTTCGGCAATTTCGTTTTACTGTGGGGTTCTGGCTGCATTGAACTGTCTGTCAATTCCCTTGGAGGAGCAGAAAGAGTTTAAGGTAAGATTCTTAAACTCTGTCCCATTGTTACACCGAATAGCCTTTACCTTCGAATCTGTCTGGTTTTCCATAAGCGTGACAAATTGTTTCGCTATCTCTGCGGTTTTACTTTTATGTGTAAGAAAGAAAATCCAGGTGAATCGAGAGTGGTCATCAATAATAACCAGACAGTAAGCTTCCCTCCAATGCTGCGAATGTCTCCTAGACCGAAGATATCCATGTGGAGCAGTTCTAAGACCTGAGAAGTGGAGGGTATGGCTTTGGTTTTATGCGGCTGACGGTGTTGTTTCCCACGAGCACATGATTCACATTTTTTGATTTGCATGAAGTCACGAACTGGTAGATCTCTGACCAAATCACCGTTAGCGAGACGATTTAAATTCTTCATGTTGATGTGACCCAGTCTGCAATGCCATAGCATGGCGTCATGTTCGGCTGTCGAAGAAAAAAGGCATGTGAGCTTGTCAGAAGGAGCTTGGTTCATATCAATGATGTAGGTGTTTCCTTTTCTTGCAGCTTTCAGAAGAATCCAATCATCTGGAATGATTAAACCTGGTTTTAGTACATAGTATCCTTTCTTTGTGAAGAGAACATCCAGATGATTGTCGCAGAGTTGAGACACACTCAAAAGACTGTGCTTCAATTTTGGTACATAGTTGACATTTTTAAAACTCAGGGCTTCATTGCAAACAGTTCCTCTCATCGTGATTTTCCCGGTTTCTCCACCTGCGAAGGAAACAAACCCGCCATCGAAAAACTGAATGTCATTCAACTGCGAGATGTCTCCTGTCATGTGCCTGGAACAACCGCTATCAATATACCATAATCGAACAAAAGCGCGCCAGAGCTGTTCCTGGACATTTCAACAGGTTTAGTTAGAAACGGGAACCCAGGCCATAGAAGATCTGGGTTTGCCTTTTGCATAAACATAAGTAACCTCTCGAAAGATCAAATTAGTTGAGGATGAGGTTGATAATGCTTTTGATTTACTAGACAAGGGTTTAGTAGACTGATTCTCACTGACTTAGGCCTCCAGGTCACCGAATCAGACCTCTGCACATTCCTAGGAGTGCTAGAGGGATTCTGGGAAACCGAGGGTCTCAAGGGTTTAATATTTTGTTTCTTGGCCAAGTTCCAGTCTTGATCAGAAGACTTAGCCACAAATCGAGCCTTATATTGGCGATTAGGCATAGCCTTCTGATGTATGGAGTACAAGGTATGGAAAGAGGTAAAGGTCTTTTGACAGTTTCGAGCAATGTGCCCAGGAGATCCACAATTGAAACAGGTCTGCCTCTTCAGGAAGAAAACAGTCCGTTCAGCTTGGGAAATTCTGGGCAATTTGTCGGTCAGTTTCTTGCACGGTCTTGGGCTTCGTGGTGTCCTACGCACAACCATCAGCACACTTGTCAGATTTGTGATTTGAATTGCAAGATTTAAAACATGAAGATTGTTTCAAAACAGATGAAACAGGCGACTGCTGAGTTAATTCCTCAGTTTGATGAGAGGACTCAGCGGTTGCCTTTGCATTGTTTGAAGAGCTTCTTTGGTTTTCTTCTTTTTAGATCGGCGTGTTCTTTTCTTTTTAGGCTTATTCTTCAAATCACACTGTGTGACAGATTCTGTAGAGGACACAAGTGACTCTACAGGAACATTATGTTCAGAAATTTTAGCAGATGATGATGGAACCTGGAAATTTAGAGAAATTTTAGGTTCCGATTCACTATCAGATTTAAAGGTTTCATTTGAATCAAATTAGATTTCTGCTTGTCTGCTTTCATTTCTGAATCAGTCCCTTGTATTGAGTCGCCCAAATCTTCTAGAATAATGTCACCATCAACATTGACAGAAACAGTTGGTTGGTCATCGTTAACACTGTCATTCCTATGAGATGCATCAAAAGATGCGGCCTCTGAAGGTGAACATTCGATATCCTCTGCTAAAGATGAACTTTCGGTATCCTCAACTGAAGATGAACACTCGGTATCTTCAGCTGAAGATGAACATTCGGTATCCTCAGCTGAAGCTGATGAGGCTGAGTCATCTGTTGATGTAGATCCTGTAGCTAAGTTCATTTTCTCATCACAAAAGTTGTTACAGCTATTATCATCATTCAAAACATTAGTATCAGAATTTAAACTGTCTAAATGTTCAACACAACCAACACTGTTTGAGCATGTAAATTGTTCAGCAAGAAAGTGATTTAAAATGTCAAAGGCAGGTTTATAAAAAGCATAATCATCAGCTGAATTGTCTAAATGTATATTCAGACATTCTTCCTCATCATCCTGTGTGATGTCCTCAACTAAAATTTCTTCTGCACATGAATTAGACACATTAGTATCGTTCACAAATTTAGTTTGGGTATCAGAAGATTCCTGTTCATTAAGTTTTGTAGAGGATGTGGATGGTTCTGCCTCAGGCACTTCTGTCTCTAATTCCACCGTACTCTCAGATGGACAATTACTAGTTTCACTAGGAAGTGATGTAGAAGCCATAAACACATCATCCTTCTTGAGTTCAGTGGGTTTGGAGAACATAGGAAATAGGGCGTCCATAATTTAGATAAAGAATCTGACGGTTTACCATACATCATTTTTTCGGCATTTTCGGTTTCTTCCTCAGTTTCAGGCATTCTAGTGTAGTTATGATTATATGGTGGAGGTGCCCTATTGTACCCAAGACCCTTAGTGAAATTCTTTTGATAATTAAGCTGGAGGTCACATAAGTCCTTGACTAATTTGCTGGAAGTTTCAAATTTCTTAATATTTATTTCATTTTCATGAAGCTTCCCTGTCAAGGAATTCAGCTTGGCTAAGGCTGCTTGAAGTTCTACGTCCTTTTCAGCTAATTTTAGCTTGTAGTCATAGACCCAACATTGCTGTTGGTTCAAGTCTAGCTTTAGCTGAGCCACATCTTGTTTCTGCGCTTCGACCTTCTCCATAGAAGCTTGTTCTTATGTTTAAGGGCGATGTTCTGTGATGCAGCTTGTTGATATTCAGCCACAAGAGTTGAATTGTGGGAGCGCATTTGGGATAGTTTAAAACGACAACTATCACAACAAAGTATTCGATTCACCTTTTCCGAAAGATCGGGTGTCTCAGTTGTCTGCGCCATCATGCAGTGGTTGCTGTTCTTGGATAGATTCAAGGTTTCCATTTGAGCTGCAGCATCTGCCCAGTTGAAGCCCTCATGCTGTTGGGCCACAAGTGCTGTGGACTTCCCGCCTGAGCTGCCAGATGGACTCGTAGTTGACTTGGAAGGAGAGACGGGAACCAACTGTCTGTCATTGCTCTGTATATCGGTGACCCTGGATGATACATACCCTGATGATGGCTTCTTGCATTCCCTAGCGAAATGGCCCGGTTCATGACATCGGTAGCATCTGAGTTTGTCTTTTGTGAGACCAGTCTTCAGGTTGGACAAAGGTTGCCTTCCATACTTTCTGAAATTTGTTGACCCGAAAAGCAGCCATTGCTAAGTTCCAGGAGACATCAATCTCATCCAGGTCTTCCTCCATGATTTGATCAACTTCTGTTGGCAGAATAGATGGAGGGGTCAGATCGCCTACCAGGAAGGGCGTTCAAGCTCTTAATCATTGATGCAGCAATCGCCAGCTTCTCTTCGTTCTCCTTGGTGAGAAAACGTAGAGTTGAGCGCGGGTTGTGCAGAGCCAGGGACAGGTGCGCCTGTTTGAGGAATAACACCTTGTTGCATGGTTTGAGGAGTTGCAAGATTGAACACTACGTTAGGATACTAGCATGGTACTGTGTATGGACTTGAGCCGCTGAGACCGTTGTGGGATTTGGAGATTGAAACCCATACACATACTGAGTGTTTTGAGGCGTGACAACAGGACTGTACACCACATTTGATCCACCTGGTGCTTTTGCAGTTCCTTGCAGAGGACTATAGACGAGATTCTGTGACATTAAAGATGCGTTCTGACATGTCATCCCTGCAGCCATCAGTCTACTCTGATGGTTGATCTCCCTTTGTTTGTTATCAATTTCACATGATTTGATAGTAGCTATCATCTCAGTGAGAGTGATGTCATTTAGGTTCTTTGTCTTTCTTATCATCCCCACGTCTGCATTCCAACTTTTGGGCAGTGAATTTAACAATTGTCGGTGCTGTCGGTGAGGGTGATCTCAGCTGAAATCATCTGGGAAACTAGTTTGACATAACGACGTATCTTATTGTCGATGGTCTCCCCATATATGTGATTGAACGAGCTGAATTGCTGATTCAGCTGGTTCACGCTACTCGCTTTCATGTCAGCGTTTCCTTCGTAGAGATTCTGTAACTCACTCCAAACTTCTTTAGCATTTTTTTAGTTCCTGACCGCGATAGAGATATCGCGTCCTAGAGGCATGGTTAGTGTTGCAGAAGAGTTTTCATTTTCCTCTATGATTTTGACATCCTCTGGAGTCCATAAGTGCATAGGCTTGGGAATTTTCGTTTTGGGATCTTGCTCTGTGCTATACACTATGGTTCTTGGACCATTCATGATGCAACTCCACACGCCAGGTTCCTTTGCCTTGTGATACTGTTCAAAGCGGAACTTCCACTCGTAATAATCATCTTCGTAAAACAAACAAATCACTTTGGTGGAAGTGCCAATCACCTGATCTAGCTCTTGGTGGAGGGCTAAAGTTTGCGATTGCAGGGCTGCCAGTGTGTCATTGGTCAGGTCCTGTGCGGTCATGAATCCAGCCATTGAGACTAAATTAATTAAAATTTACCAAATTTGATTATTAATTTAAGTGATTCTAATGAACAGTGCTCAATCCGAAACTGTCAACTATGCAGTCAATATGGTCAACCCGGAAGATTTTTCTGAAATGGCAATCCGGAAGTCAAAGATGGTCAAACTGGGTGAAATATCCGAAAAAAGCAATCTGGAATTAGGAGTCCGGAATGAAGAATCTGGATTTAAGAATCCGATTTGAAGATCCGAAAAGAAAAATCCGAGAAGAAATCCGAAACAAAAACCGAAATGCAGATCCGAAATGAAAATCTGAAAAGTAGATCCGGAATAAACAGCTCTAAAATGAAATCCGAAATCAAGAATCCGGAACGAAAAATCGAAATGCCTGACTTATCTTCTATAAATCCGGAACAGTGACCCAATCCGTAACAGTGTCTCCGCCTTTATGCAACCGAATTCCGAATTCAAGGAATTCAAAAATAGCAATAGTAACTTGGATCACAATCCGGATAAAGCAACAATCAGGGATTAATCCGGAATAGACGATCTCCTTCGTGTTCTTCGGAATTCGGAACAGTATCAAATCCGAATTATGAAGACCTTCTTCGTGTTCTTCGGGATCTAGAATAGTGTCAAATCCGAAATCTGCAGAGCTTCTTCGAGTTCTTCGGAACAGTAGCCTTCGTCGATGAACAGCAATCCGGAATGTCAGTAATCGATCCAAACAGCAGCAATAAACTTCAAAAACTTCTTCAATCAGCAATACCCAGAGCCTGTATTAGAACAGCAGGCTCTGATACCAATTGTAAGTCCCGTGTAACGGATCAAATAGGTATCGCTATCCTAATCAATTGCGAAAATTATGATCAGGATGAAGAACAACTTGAATAACTTGAATATAATAACTTGTATACACCAGAGGATGTCAGATACAAGTTTTTGTGATCAACTCTCTAACCCCCATAAAGTAACCTAACCCCTCTATTTATAGACATGACAAAGCCCAAAAATACAACCCTAGGCCCACTTGGCATAGGAAGCCCAAACGAGCCCAAAATACAATATAAATGAATAAACCTTTAAGCTCCAAGCACAACAGATTCTTTTAATACTACCTAATTTTTATTTGACATATTTTATCATTCAAACCATCCAACCACATTAAATATTTGAAAATTTTTAGCCTACCTCCCCAGGTGCCTAAGTCCCCAAGTGTCATGTGTTGCCACGTGTCACCACGTTGCATGCCTATATGGCTGACTGGGCTGACCTAGCACTAGCTTGCGTCCTCGTGTGGCGTGACCAGGCTATTTTGGTTCGTTGCGTGGCTCGACGAGCACCAGATTCCATCTTGATAAACATGGCTTCCTTGCATGATGCGACTCGAAACCATGTTTCATCGTGTGGCGCGATGACGTAACTTTTCAGGTATATATAGAATTGTTCAGATGCACTCTCAGTGTACCATTCGCTTTCGAATATTCACACTCTCGAATCTTGTATCTCTGTTTTCTTATATTCTCGCATACTAAACCCTAATAACTAAAATGATACCATGTCCTATTGATCCGAAACCCTAACAACGAAAAACTAAAGTTATGCTTGAATAAGGTCAGTCTTTATACGTTGCGGTTTTGATCTCGTTATTATTGTTGAAATTTGATTTGGTTTCTTACACTAATAAGTGTTACATTGTGTATTTATCTACGAACCAGGAAACCTAGGAGGCTTAAAAACCCTAAATTCTACATTGTGAGCCATTCTTTGTTTTCACAAAATTATGACTTATTCTTTTATCGATGCTTTTAAAACACTAAATGTTTTACCATTGTTACTTATATTACAATTATTAAGTTTTGTATTCTTAAACGGGAAACTACTGTCAGTATGTGGGGTTTTATATTGTAACGCTTCATATTTTCACACTTCCCCTATTTAGAAAGCGTATTCGCAAGTCTATTTAGGAAACTTGTAGTCATATTATACTCATATTCGCTTCCAACTTTAAAATCCGAGACTTTGATCACAATGAAATTCATACCTTTTACATACGCGTTTAATACGTATTTACCTACAAACCGTATTTAATACATATTTACCTACAAACCGACACTTGTTATACGTGTAAATACATGTTAAGAATCGAAGATATTGCATAAAATGATAACATAATGGAAGTTCACGGGCCAAAATGAAATAAAACAAACTTGCTAGACCAAAGGGGCGCCTGTCACACCCCATTTTTCGTTGTTGTGAAAGCGCCAGCGAGGTTTGGCCAGAGCAGTAGTCGTTGCATTCAATCAAGTAAATGACAAGAGTAAAACATTATAAGATGTTCATCCATATATTTTATTTAAACCAAATTTACAATCAACTACTTGTTTCAAAAACTTAATACAACTTCATCAACATTGTTCAAACTTTAAAACACAAGTTTTACAAACATAATAACTAAAAAATGGATGACATCTAACAGTTTGACTTCAACACATGGACATATTTTTCCAAAGCCATCCACTAGTTGCCTGTAATACATGTTAGTTTTGAAAAACGTCAACAAAAGCTGGTGAATTCATGTATTTAGTTTGCATCAAATAATTCTTTAAAATATTTGAAGTATTTAATCTGGTACGTATAGAATAAATGGAACTTGTAAGATCATTAATGTTTTGCAAGAACACTAATATGTATGCCGAATAGGAGGCAACCAAACCTTAAAGATAAGGTGTGTCTGAGACACTCGTTTTAGACACAAAAGCACTCTGTAACGATCTGTTTTTATTGTTGTTCAGAGTGGGGCCCGCCAAAACCCAATAGATCTATCACTTTTGTTCCTCGGTACTTGTTTATACATTAATGGTCCCTTAGTTTAATTCTATTCGTATGTGACTAAATATTTTCATTCTTTAAGATAATCATACCAATTGAAAAATGTATCCTCCCCGAACGTTTAAAACTACAAAACGATTAAATAAAATGGGAAACACAAACTCACAGATTTGCGTTCCGTGCAAATCTCTATGCGATATCTGATTCTGTGTTCGTTTCTCAACCTACAAGTGTTCTAATCCCATTAGACACTTAAGTTTATGACCGTTTTCGTACAAGTATTCATCTTGAATTCATATTTATACTTATATTTGTTTGTTTTCTTTGTTTGCGTGTATTATATATATATATATATATAATATATATTATATATATATATTCCATATCTTTCGAGTTTGAATGGGCCTAGCCCAAAGGTTAAGTGTAAGAATTCAATTCCGATGTTTTCGTATGTATGGGCCTAGCCCATTTTGTTTTATATGTGTGGACCTAGCCCAATTTATTTTTATATGTGTGGCCTAGCCCAAATGAATTTTTTTAAAGTGGGTCAAGCCCAAATGGGTTTGTAAAAGTGGGCCTACCCAAGTTAAATATGTAAGAGTGGGCCTAGCCCAAAATACTTTATAGAACTGGGCTTAGCTCAAATTTAATCTTATAAAAGTGGACTCTAGCCCAATTTAGTTTATAAAAGTGGGCTAGCCCATATGGTTAATTAATTGGGCTTGATCCATGTTTTAATATTTACTAGTAATAATTTATAAAAATTAGTTTATAAAGCTACTAAATATTTTATATAAGTTATTTTTATAAATTCTAGTATGTTGTGTAGTGTGTGACGGTTCGTTTGTTTGTTTTGACCGTTGCGTTTGCGTTGTCGTTTCTTTCGCGTTCGTGTCGTTTGTTTCGTCTGTGTCGTTTATTTTATTTGTTTGATATGTCCAAATTGTCCGTTTTTGTCCGAATTGTCCTATTGTGCGATTTGTTTGTTTATGTCCATATTTGGACGAATATATTTTATACTCGTGATGTTTCAAGTATTTATATATATTCTTGTATTTTTGTGTGATTGTATATTTTTGTATTTATTTCTACATGATCTAAATACATAATATTTATATACAAAATATATACACATATTTGTCCATATCTAAATATATATTTTATCTAAAAATATATTTATCCATATTAGTTTAAGAAAATTCTAGAAATTTTATCTTAAACTTTTTCACCCAAATTTTGTTTAATCATGATTAAAATCCCTAATCATTTTTAATCACAAAATCTTTAGTTTAACCATATTTTAATCATAATAAATTTTATAAAAATTTTGCCATAGTTTCCCCTAAACTATGGACTTTCCCATGTTTAAGTAAACATGTTTTTAGTCATTTTTCAACTCAAATAATAATAATAATAATCAAATATCAATAACAAATTTTCTAGATCGTAAATTTTTAACAAGAAATGTTATGAACTTGTAGTAACATTAAACCTTCCAAAAATGGTACTTTTCAACAAAACTCTTAGATCATTTATTTTATATAAAAATCCATACTTTATGCAATATATAAAATCATTTTAAGTGTGGAGATATGTTCAAAATGAGACATGTTCATAACCCTTCCAAAAATGGAAACTTTACTCGTGCTTTTCCAAAATTCTTAGATTAGGTGTTTTATATAAAAACATATACTTTATATAATGCATAAGACCATTTTTAAGTGTGAAATCATGTTCATAACATTTTTGTTAATGGATCTTGCTAGATCTAAACATGCATTTGCTTAGATCTTCATTTTAAACCATGAAAAGGCAAGATCACATTTACTACATAAAGACAACTTCAAGATCATCAAAATCATCAAGTAAGTTAAATAATCATACTAGTAGGTTTAGTTTTATTAGTGTTTTTCAAGTGGGTTTTTAAGTAAGATTCAAGATGATCTTGTACATTTTATGTTAAATCATAATATGAAAATATAGTAATAAAGTATGAAGCTTACTACTAGCTTGAAGAACAAGATGAAGATGATGATAATGTAAAGAAAAAGATGAAGTTCCAAAGCTTCAAATGGTCAAAAAGTGCTTCAAGTGTGATTCCAATCCTTGCAAATGCCTTGAATCACCCATGAACCTCTATGCTTGCTTGAAATTCTAGAGTTTGAATTTGAAAAAGATGAAGATGATGGGGTTTTGGGTGAGCCGATTTTTAGAGAGAGAGGAAGAAGATGAAGAGTTTTGGTGTTTGTTGGAAATGAGGATGATAGTGTAAGAGTAGAGATTTGTTTTGATTATGGTTCTTATACCTCACCCAACACTATCCTACTCACAAATCACACAACACATCAAAGAAGATGAGAGGGTGGGGGGACCCACCAAAACCGTGAACTAGGGGGTGGGGTGGTTTGGGTTTATTATTTTTTTTATAAAAAGTTTGTTATATTTATAAACTTTGTGAACTTGGACATTTTATGTACTAGTTTTTATAAAAATGTAATGATTCAACACTCTAAAGTGATCTCAAAATATGTCCAACTTTGTCGCTAGACTTATTGTTTCGTTGTTCGGTTAATAGATTCCGACTAGCTCACTAGACTTATTTATTCTGCGGAGGGCTGTATACTCTGCAGAATTGCTGAATTTGGCTGTGAACAAAACAATTTACTTACTTATATAATATTTCTGGACAGTTTAATTGTACATTGTTTCCTACTAGTGTTTTATGTAATATTTGTTGCTCACATATTTTATGTCTCGTTTTTTTGCTATGGCTAGCTGTACCGCGACTAGTACTGACATGTATAGTGTGTTCGCGTTTCTGGTGGCAGTCTAAGACATAGTTTTAAACTCTTTCTAATTGTGATGGTTTGTTATCATACTAAGCTATGATTTTGAAGTTCCTAGACTTTTAAGACTAAATTAAATAAAATCAAGTCGAAAAAAGAACGTAATAGTTGTTTAGGCTATACGGATTTACCGGTATTTTGTCGTGTGTCACAGCGCCGTGTCACGCCACCCCCTTTTGCCGTCGTATGACACCAAGGCCTTGAATCCGCAACAAGTTGTTTCTTTGCTACAGATTGGCCAACTTTCTCCCAGCTTCTCCTTCCCCAATCACCTTTAAACCTTACTTAACATAAAACCCTACCTCCCCATTATAAAACCAAGCCTCCATCACCTCATTTTCACTTTTCCAACTCTCCTACACTCTCAAATCAGTTGTATTTACAAGTTCTTGGCAGAATTATCTAAGTTCTAAAAGCGGCCTTCTACCTCACTTTCTTCATCTTTTCTTCATACTTTCTTTCACTTGAAAGCTTAGAACACCTCAAAGAGTGTTTCCACAAGTTTACCATGGTAAACTAAGTTGGAACATCACCATTTTGAGGTCCCAACTTTCTGTTTCGGAAGGACTTGTATGTAAACTTTCATGAACTTGTTTAAATGTATGCAAACTTACACCCATCATGCTTCTAACCAAACCCATGGTTATGGAGTTTGATTAAGGTTAATACTTATGAGTTTAGAGGTGCAACCACCCTCTAAACTGTTTTGACAAGGTTTTAGATGACCTACAAGTGATGAAACAATCCAAGCTCACCATCTTCAATATGGTAAGACTTGTGTTTTGGTAAAGGTGTAAACCATGGAAGCCTTGGCTTTCCAAACTTGTTCGACCACCTCATTTGATGTTTTACCATACTATTCCAAATAGTTCCTAGACTCAAAGTAACACAACCTCGCTGCATCTCCAACATTTGCCATGATGGCAATCAAACACCCCGGTTGATCTTACTTGGCTACTTGATGAACTAGGTAGATAGTTGCATTTTATTTTTCATTCATGAACAACCGGGTCATTAACTAAGTTGATGACCTTGTGCTTTGGTGAATTATACAATGAGGTATATGTACCTCCATGCTTGACTTCTATGACATTCACGATCGACTTTATTATATATATATTATGTAACTGAATTCTTGATACTAACCGGTTTATGGTTAGATGTCATGGACTTAGGTTATAATATCTTAGTTCTAAAGTCCTTGTTTGTGATTCTAATGGGCAAGTTGGGACCCATAAAAACACATACAAACTTAGTGTCCAAACACATATACTTTTTATACTTAATTTAAATCCAAACTATCCTCAAACTCCAAATACTCATACACCTCCGTTTCCCCCATGTAGGGTAGCTTCAGTGTTCTAATCTCCACGCTCGTCAAACTCTCGGTTAATCGGAAAGCTTTGCAAAACCGTGAGTACACATGACCCCCTTTTATTTTAAACACTTTTGTGTGCAATACATATACTTATTCAAACTCACTCAATCACATGCAATCATGCTTAATAAAAAATAAACAATCTGTCATACATGCTTAATACGTTATGCTAGAAGTCATACATGCTAGAATCTTTACATGCACTATACTTTGTAATTAACTTTGTACAAGCCTCTAACGTGTATAACGCTATATGATTAACGTACCGCCTGTATTCTTGAGGTCATGTTAAGTTAAACATAACGGTCTTGTCATTGCTACGACAAGATTAAACTAGCGGGGCACTTTGGGTTGACAAGTAGGAGTTGCATGCTAGTATCGTTATGATATGTTTAGATCTCGATTATGCCATATGGATTCATTTAAACATTTTATACTTATGCTAGTAACCAAACTTGTATGCTCAACAATACTTTATGTGTTGGCATGTACTTTAATATGAATTGAAGGAATTTGATGATGAGACGTTGAAAGAAATCTAGTAGGATGTCTAGAAACGAACCAAACTTTAATTTATGTTTATCAATTTAGTCATACGCTACTTGTTGTACTTTTATTTCCAGACCATGTACTTAAACCGTTAGCAATGAAATGAACATTTACTTTAAATACTTGCTACATTTAGACGTTATGAAGTCTCTTGCAATCTATTTCGTCTCGCCCTGATGTTTCTGCCATCGGTTGGGGGTGACAGATTGGTATTAGAGCCATAACTATAAGAGAAGTAGGAAAATTGGCATGCTTTTGGCCTAGTCTATAGTTAAGCACCTTATTTGACCATTCTTGAGTTTTATGCAAAAATTCTTAAAGTCTTCCTACGTGCTCATATCTACTTCCTTTGTTTCAAAACGTATGCCTTTCTTAGGGAAAATTTACACGACCATGCGAAGGAACGAAAACACTCATACTATACAAACAAGAAGATTTCACAAAAATACGTGTGAAACCCACACTTCAGTGAAAGACTCACAATCCATATTCTCAATTTTAACGAAGTTATACATCAAGTTAAGAGTGACATCCTTACCTTGATGGAAATTTCACTATACTCATTCTAGTGGACCCTTACCGACAAGACGGATTTTGTCCTTATCTCGTTTGGTAAGTACCAACCACACTTAGGGAATGACGTTACCAAGTTAGGGGTGATACCCGCATCTTGGTAACTAGTCCCACTCCTCGATTTTAATCTCGCCAAGTCTCGAACTTTTGATTGACTAGGGGCATGTAGTAACCGTAAGGGTTAATACCATTAACCAAAATTTTAGCGCGAGTATTCTACCTATTAGACCAATCATGCTTCCCAAACTCAAAAGAACTTTCGATCACCTTGCTTTAGTCAAAGTTCCGTTTCGGAACAATCCAAGTTTTAATCAAACGATTGCCACACTAGTATCAACCTTATGCATAAAATGATTCAACTTTTCTTCTCTTTTTAGATTCAAATTATTTTCACTATGATTATATATACATTTCATACCTATTCTCTTTGTATATTTTACAACACTATTTATGTGTACGATCTCAAAACGTCAACAACAAGAAAGACATTACTCATATTCCCAAAGATGGAAGTATTATCATTAAGATTTGGGTGATTCCATTACCTTGAAGATAAACTCTACTCCTCTCCCTCTTAAAATATATATATATATATATATATATATATATATATATATATATACACTTTCACCAACGAGTTAGCAGTGATTTCCTTACCTTGGTGATCGTTACCAATTCTCCCTCCTCGAAGAAACCTTACCCGTGAGTTAGGAGTGATGTCCACATCTCAACGAGGAAATTTAAATCACAACTAGACCAGCTCCATGATAACCACTCGATAAAGTCTTAAACTTAAACCTTTTATCATTGTGTCCAATTTTCTACTTATGCATGAATCTCAAAATCTCATTGTTTTGTCAAATGTATTTTTACCCCCACAATCTATTTACGTAAATCACATGCATGGTAATCTCTTCATGCCTTAAATATATTCTTACCTGATTTTCTAAAAGTCCTATAATATGCCACCTATAAACCTAGTCGGTCTACTAAAGTTCTTGCCCACGAACCTTATATTCATCCAAAGCAGACTCACATTATGGTATTTTACGAAAGACACTTTGTTCCCAATAAGGAACCAAAGAAAACTTACATTCACATTATAGATGTCGCTTCGTTAACCTCACTTAGTTGGTAAAACATAAACAACTCATAGTCAACCCAACTGATAAATGTAAAAAGCCGACCCATACACCCTCGAGACTTCGATTCCTAACAATAGATCCTAACTTAGAACTAGTCCTCCTACCGGTAAATCCATCAATGCCTTAGAACGAGGATGAAACTCTCAGAAATCTCGCCTATACTCACAAGCTAAGAAACTAGATAAGAACCACACTTAGAAAATCTCCCAATACCCATGACTGGTAACCCACTCGTACACCGTGCCGTGTACACCAAAGCGTCGTACCTATAGACATATAGTCGGAACCCGACACCTTACCATCAAGCCACCATTCAATCAACCTGCACAACCATCTCATCGGTCAACCTAACTCCCCATACAAACTCTAGACATAAGTAACCCTAAACATACACTCCAACGAAGCTTGACAACCTATAAGTCCTTTGCTAAAAATACTTTTCAAAACCAAATTTTCCCACGAATATTTTCAAGCACAACTTTTCTCATTTTGATGTAAAATACTTTGAATAAAACAAGCTCACTGCTTAAAATCCTTTTCAAAATCAGAATACACAATTCTAAACACGTGGGCAGGAAAATTTCATAAGGTCAGACAACCTATGACGTATACGAATCAAAATTTTAAATGAATGTAGCATTTCATTTATAAACTACATCTTTCGTCCCTTCCCCCCAATGTCCTCTAGGCATTCACAAGTCGGATTCACCATTCCCAACGGACCCGATACATTTGATCCGACAAACTCAATGATTGTTCAAACAACCATATACATGTGCATATTGTTACACATGTTTCAACTTATACAATCAATATTTAATGACAATCTTACACATACCATTATTCGCACATTGATTCATACACTCAAAACTATATACTAAACCTATGTGTGCTTAACCTCGTTTATACCTCAACTTATACATTAGAGATTACAAGCTAATCTTATACGTGTTTTGTCGTCAATCATACTTAAATTCATACATTCTCACTACGTGTTATTCATACTTGGAATCTATACATAGGCACAACCCAAGTGGTTTTGCTTACGCTAGACACTCACATACTTGAATACAATCATATACATGCTTAAATTTTCATACGCTATCAGGCACGCATCCACACTTGTAACGCCAAAATTCACCGTTGACCCACACACTTCTAGTACAGACTACGCAGACCATGCAATGACAAGGATAATACTGAATGCACACGGGATTATAATGGCAGGCACATGAAAACCATAGTAGGTTCTACTGTGTCGTAACACGGACGTAACATGACACCGAATAACGGAACAGACGTAACATAGCTAGAACATGGTGGATACGCTGCTGGTACTTCCTATATATAAGTGTTCCTACCATGTTAACCAAACTTTCGTAAAACGTGCCATGTGAAATTTAGTGTTATTCGGACCTTAGTAAATACGATCATTTAACAACAAACTATGGTTCCTCATAATCCTTTGCTTAGTTGTACCCAAACTCACTTTGAAACGCTTGATACTCGGTTGTCCATAACAAAACATCATTCCCAAAATCGTTAGCCGTAACAGCTACAACTATCACTAGAATCCCTCAACGCTTCATGTTCGCATTTTATCTAGTATCCATACCATTGTACCCCTCGCAGGCATCTAATAAATCGTTCATTTACTCTCATACTACAATTATTCCCAACTATTCCCTTAACTTTTCGTCTAATTCTTTATCCATGGTAACTCGGTATAAATGTCCAATCTATTTTCAACAAACATCCCCCAGCTCATAAGTTTGCCATTTACACATGTGTAAATTTGTTATATTTACACATGAATAAAAAATCTAATAAGAGTGATTTTGAGAGGATGTTGTATTTTAATTAGAATGATGATTGTATTAAAAGAATTGGTTTTGATTGGTTTTCTCATTCGTTCTCACGGTTTTCGTAATATTTAGCGTTCTCAAGATAACCCTCCCCTATCCTCAATCTAAAGGGTAAACAAGTAATTTCTCATTGATTCAATTAATTGATAATCTTCAATAACCGCCACCCATTATTATAGGAATACAAATTTGTATTTTTTTAAGATCCATTAAGATTATGTGAGTTATTGTTCATCAATTATATTTTATGAATATCGCAGAATGAAGGTTTTATAGAGTGTTATATAGTGATGGTTGCAAAATGAAGATTTTTATACAGTGTTATATTTTCTATAACAGGTCTATGATGGATGTATAGTGTTATTTTCTCTGTAACAGGTCTACAATGGATTATAGTGTTATATAGTGTTATAGTGTTATGTATTCTGTAACAGGTCTATGATGGATGTATAGTGTTATATAGTGTTATAGTGTTATATATTTCTAGTAGCAGGTCTATGATTGATGTATAGTGTTATACAGTGTTATAGTGTTATGTAGTCTGTAACAGGTCTACGATGTGATGTATATAGTGTTATATTTTCTGTAACATGTCTATGATGGATGTATAGTGTTATTTTCTTTGTCACAGGTCTACGATGGATGTATAGTGTTATATAGTGTTATGTATTATGTAACAGGTCTATGATAGATGTATAGTGTTATATATTTATGGTAGCAGGTCTATGATGGATGTATAGTGTTATGTATTTTGTAACAGGTCTACGATGGATGTATAGTCTTATGTAGTGCTATATATTTTTGGTAGCAGGTCTATGATGGATGTATAGTATTATATAGTGTTATATTTTCTAGTAGCAGTTACATGTTTCCAGATTCGTAGAATAAAGATGAACAAGGATCGCTGGAATTTAAAAGAAAGATCGCTGGAATATAGGAGAGGTTACCTTATTTGAAACATATAAAAGAAAGATCGCTGGAATTTATGAGAGGTTACCTTATTTGAAACATATAAAAAGACACTATTACCCTTACAATTTTCAAATCAGCCCAAATAATTAAAACATAATTTACAATTTGGTCTCTATTGGTCTCAACCATTAGATCAAACATCTAATGGTTTAAAGCAGTTCTTACATGTCTCACACTTAAGCCCTTTATATACTATCCTTACCCTATATATATTTATATATACATATATATATAGTGGAGAGTTCAAATGAGAAGAAAATTTTGTAAGAATAAAGAATAACTTTTAAACCAATAGAAATTCTCCATTTACTTCATTTAATGTGTGTATTTAATATTATGAAAATGGAATATAGGTAAATCTATAATTATCATTAATTAGCTAATCAATTAAACTTGTAACTCATTTTTTTCATATACTCTTTCAAGATAAAAATAATTTATGGTGTAAGACAATTTTCGACATGTGTAGGATAAATTTTAGTATGTGTAGGGTAAATTTACATGTGTGTAGGGTAAATTCTGGTAAATGTAAGACATATGTAGGATAAATTTTGAAATGTGTAGGATAAAATGTTTTTGCTTTATTAATTAAAGATAACATAATTAATGAGAGGAGTTATAAACTATTTAATGTTTTACCATTATTCTCTTTCTTCTTTTTCTTGTCACATTAAATTTCTTCTCAAATGAACCTTCCCATATATATATATATATATATATATTAGGGTTACTTAACGTACAATCGGCCTTAACGTACGATTCGTACGCGATGAAAATATAATATGCACATTTTAGGTTATAACATGCGGATTTTATGACTAACATCTGATGTTTTATAACATGCTAATTTTAGGCTATAACATGCGGATTTTATGACTACCACCTGATGTTTTATAACAAGCGGGTGTTCATCGTTTTTGAGGTTTATAACATGCGGAATTCCCATCGCGTATGCTTGTATGTTAAGGCCAATTGTACAGTACATTTTCTCTCTCTCTCTCTCTCTCTCTCTATATATATATATATATATATATATATATATATATATATATAGGTTTTTAAGGATTTTTATTTTTTTTCTAGTGTGTGAGTAAACCAAACATCAAACATCTATTTATATTATAGGTGTAGAAATACAATTTAAACAAAAAAAAGGTCAAAGAGTCCCCCCTAACGGCTATATAAATAGTTCAAATCTCGAAAAAATTCAAATGAAGAAACAAAAATAATGTAATACCCGATAAAAACCCGTATTGGGTTTGTACTACCCTAAACGACTACTGGAAAAAAACGGGTAAATACCTGTGTTATTGGAATACCCGGTATTAGTGCTCTTTGTTTTTTGTTCTTTTCTTAAAATATATTTTATGTATTTTTTGTTTACAACTCCATTTTTTGGTATTGAACATTTAAATTAATAACAAAAAACTTTATGTATTAGAAATTTAGAAATATTACAAGATTATATATCATAAAAGTGCATACGTAATTAATTTTTTTTAAATATAAGTAACAGAAGTCAAGAAAAACATCAAATAAAACATAGATACTGGCTTGATTGTCTTTCTTTGGTCTTCATCAAGCGGGCATGACATTTCCATTTCAAACTCAACCTCGTGTATCTCTATTTCAACGTCATTATCATCTTCACGTGACTAAACATGTTGAATCCATTCCGTCGAATCCAAATAGTCCTTCAACAAATATACATTTCCATTGACTCAGGAGTAAGCCTTGTCCTTCTTAATGATATAAACCTACCACTAAAAGAAAAGGCGAACTCTAAAGCTTGGACACTTATTAGATCACTACCCATGGCAGCTAGAATCAGAAATTGGGATTCCTTTTCTTTCCACCAAGCCAAAATGTCGAATATTTCAAATTCTTTTACGGAAGTTACGAATGCTAGAAAATCCGTTGAAATATATCTCCCAAGCTTGCTACTTAGGATGTTACCACGAGCTAGTTTAGCATTGTCAAAAGCTTGATGTATTTGTGAAGTTGTTACTATGTTTTGCTTGATAAACCTCAAACAAATCTTCAAAATGTTTGTTCAAACTTGTTATTGCTTTTGGAACAAAATCAGGACCATCATCTTGCAAATCCAAAGAAAAACATATTTTTTCAATCAATGTTTCACACCTCCCTTATTTAGCTATGGGTTTAGAGTGGCCGAACAAGTGATAACGAGAGGCAAAACTTCAAAATACTTTTTAAACATTTCTTTCACCGGCTTCATCATTTTTCCAACAATCAGAGCTCTATATATTCCAAATGTTGAACTTTTGTTGCCATTACAAAAAGTTGGTTAAGAACTAGACAACTTGTGGGATAAAAAAAACTCCTGATATAAATGTTGTTTCACATTTAAAAACCCCAAGCAAATCGGTTAAATTTTTGATAATTTGCCAACTAGGCGGCGTGCATGGTGCAACCTCCATTTCGTTTCCAAACAAAGCATGAAATGCAATCAAACTCTCTTTTTGCTTTATAACGCTTTCAAACATATGGTAAGTCGAGTTCCATTGAGTTGGACGTCCCAATTCATACCCAAACAACGTCTGCCCGATTCTCTACATTGTTTTTTTATATCACACATATATTCCCTTGCTAGTGGAAAAAAATATCTTGTAACATTAGTTTAAAATGTTTTCTTACATCATCAATTTCATTTGGTCCACGATTTGGATGCTAACATGTCCCATACTCTTTGTATTATTAAACTCAACTCGACAAATAAAACTAAATACATAACCCTGTCTATATACTAAACATAAACTAATCTAACCCAACTCAAACTTGATTTAAATAATTCAAAACTAACTAGATAAACCTATCTAATGAACATATAATTCAAACTAATTAAATAAATAAACCAAACCATCTTTATCTTGAACCCACTTAAACTTTCAACACAATCTCCAATCTTGTACAACTAAATTGATAATATGTGCCACACAATGACTATGGATAAAAACATTGTCGCAAGTCGGTTTAAATCTTAATTTTAATTGTGTAACGATAAGTGTCGTAAGGGTCATGCAAAAACCTAATTAAACTAAGTAGATAGCGTAAGTAGGGTATCATAACCATGGAGAATTTGTAGTAGTATTTAACTAGCTTACCTAATTAATTAGCTACTAATCATAAGTTGGGGGGGGTTTGATTGATTTGAGGGAAAACGTTAAACTAATTAAGAGAAAAGATATCATATTTATAAAACATAACCTCCTCCAAACTTCAGGTTCTAGGTTTCACAAAACTCATGATGCTGAAAAGTTGGTTAATTTAATATGGTAATCAAAAATAGGTTTTTGTCATCGGATCTTTTATAGTTCGATTAACCCTATTTACTAGTGAGTCAACCTACTCTATGTCACCCAATAAACCAGTGGCGGATCCAGCCTTGTTTTGTGGGTTCACATGAACCCACTCGGTTTGGAAAAAATAAAAAAAATTAGTGAGAACTTTGTATGATTTGAAAAAAAATAGTGAGAATCTAACAAAACGAACCCATCGAAAGAAGTTTCTGGATCCGCCACTGCAATAAACTACTAGTTTTTGTTATCAACTGAAGAAGTTGTAAAACAAGAACTCAAAACACATGCAAATAGTTTAAAGAAACCAACACATCAATGTATTCATACAGCTTTGTCAAGGTTAAAAAACACATCCAAACATGAGTATAAACTGAGAAAAGTAAAAAAACCTAAGTGAACCATCCTGATAGAGGAAGCCACGGAAAGCCTAGCCGCTCCTAGTTATAGTTCTCATCTCGTTTCGAATTACCAAGATTTTGCGTCAAACTCCCTTCTCCAAAGCTGCCGTCGAATCCCCAAACAAAAGCCGTCGAATGTGTATATAATTCCCCTTCTATGCGTGATCTGCTTCCTTTTATTTTTGCCTTCTGTCTTGGCCCATTACAACTTCATTAAGCCCACTCACACATATAACATCTTTAGTATACTTTCAAATTCAAATGTTGACTTAATTAAATCCAAGATCATATCGTCATTGCAAAATCCTTCTCCATTTAAGTTGCTATTATATTATCAATCTCAAAGTAAATTGAGAATGATATTATACATAACTCATTTTTGACGTTTATCTCTTGGATCGCAAATGTCTAATTAGCTTGTATTTAACTTAATTGCACCGCTTTTAATCATGTTTCACTTGCACCCTACAAAATATAAAAAACGCGTTAAATTAATATATTTTATAATAAAATCGATGCATTATAGTTAATACTAATTACTGTGTACCTAAAATGCACAGATCAAACAATGACGATGCTTTTAGAGGCATTATCGAAAGATATACCAAACAATTTGTTTTGTAAATTAAAACTTCAATCACTTCTTTTAAAATTATAAACAAATTATTTGCGGTATGTGGATAAGGAAACAAAGCAAAAACAATCATACGCTTGCTCATTTGTCACATAGTGATATCTATTCAATGCGTGGTAACACAAAGGTACGATTCGAGTAAATCATGAGGTGCCGACAAAACAGTGCAAGTCAAACTAACACTAGATCCGAACTTAAAAAGATAAAATTAAATTGGATTTTTCTTTTTCCACACTTTTAGACAATCAAATCGAAGGGTAGTGCGACTTACTTGATTATAACATAGTTGTAGATTTCTTTGGATGAGAAGCGCCAATCTTTGGTTGTCGAAGTGTTTAAATGGCAAACCCTCTTGAATCACAAACTTCCAAATCCTTTGCAAACCGCCTCAACATCATAATCCCAAATAGTTCTGTTAGTTGACATTTGTTGTTGACCTTGGTCGGATTGTTCTTCAACACTTTACAAAACGTTTCCAAAAGTTTTTTTAAAGTCATGCCTGAATCCGACTTCAACATAGCACCACAATTATGAAGCATGAAGCTTTGTTTGCTCCAAATGACATTTTACATAACTTGAAATAAACCCAAATTTCTTTGTTTCGAATTATAGGAATAACTTGCACAACAGTTGGTTTGGGAACCGTAGAACTCACGCCAACGGAAGAGGTTGCACTTTCGAAAGCCATTTTAAGAGCGTTTTTTTTTTTTTAAGTTTAGTTGTGTGACTTAACCTGAACATGAAACTAGTATTTATACTAATCGGAGGGGACTGAGGGAGCTCAAGATTGGCTAAAATAATAACTTTATGTGACACCCCACGAAAACGCTCAACCGTACTAGCTTCTTCAGCGATGCTTGTAAAATTTCGGGATGAAATTTCTTTCAACTTGGGGATGATGTGACAACCCGGTTATCAAACCACTCACGCTTGCGTTTTATGTTATTACATCGCTAATATTATTTTATCACACCTAGTTGTATGATTGTACGATTACCTAATATCGATTCTTGATTTATATATGCATTAATATATCGAAACTATAATGCATAACACGTGACTAGAACTTGTAACCCGAAGCCAGTCCCACACTATTTCGGCACAATCAAGCCCGACCCGAACACCCTTGTTTTCTAAACTTGTTTACGGTACAAGATTCAAGCCTGGACCATCACTTATCTGTCTCGTTTGCGGTCTAAATGAAGTAAACCCAACCCCATCCCCTTTGTGTTGATACGACCCAAAACCCCAAGCCCAATTTCCTTGTCTACGACCTACAACCTAAACTACCCACCCCACCTATTTCCTTAACTACGTGCATGCGACATCCCTCAAACCCCTAAACCTAATTGCAAATTCCAACTCCCTCCTTCTTCTTCTCTGCTGGTCGACGAGGAACATGGATCAAGGACATCATCTCCTTCAGTTTTCAAGTCTCAATCGAACCCTTTCAATCGCTAGGTATTCACATCTCGGCTTTTGATTTATAATTCTTTTAGTTCATGCATGTTTTCGGTTGTAAAGCCCTTGTATCTTTGCTGCGTTCTTGAATTTTCTTAGCGTGTAATTGATGTTAAGATGATACACATAGTTCAGTTTGCTAGGAGTTGTATGATTGGGAAGTCAGGATTGATTATTCGGATCAGTTGGGTGCAAGGGCTTGAAATCTTATCAATATCATGGTTAGATTATCGGTGGAGTGTGGAATTCATGATGTTTTAAGTGATAAATAATATGAGTTTTGATGTTAACCTGCTATAACTGATGTATAAGTGTTGGTGGTCGCTAAATATGTTAAGGGAACCAATATAACTCGCATTAGAATGTTAAAAGTTGACAACAAAATATGTCCAACAGTTACAGCCGACTTTAATAAGTTGTAACCAGGTCATAACATAAGGAAAACTGGATTTTCTTGAGTCTAAAACATGATATTTCGAAATACACTTCGAATGGCTCTGGAATCATAATTTTCCGATGTCAATTGATATTTTAAACGAATTATTTTGTTTCAGCGGTCACAACTGCATTTTTCTGCAAATTTATGTGTTGTGTTTTACGTCATATCTCGGTGAATACTTAGAGTTTGGTATGAAATTTATACAATAGATGGTCTTAGGTGTCTGTATGAATCTCCAAGTGGAATCGAGTCAATCGGGTAATCAAGGATTTTTAAATGAACTTTTTCTTGAGCTGTAGTCAGATTCTGATTGTTGCTTAGTAAATGATTTTTATAATTTTTTGGTAAAGAGTTAGACCTTGAACATTTTACAGAAGGCCAACCCCTTCGAGGGATATGTCCCATATAAATATCATAATTTTGCAACTTTGTAAGTATGGTAAACGAGCTCTCTAAAACAGCCTAATTTCAGTGAAATTGTACGCATGATTTAGAAGCTTATAAGAGTCGTACTTGCTATATTAAGTGTCTTTACTTGCTTAATGATTGTATAAATGATATATGATATGTTGTAGGTTATATTGTAAACATGTGCATGAAAACCACACGGCAAAATATTATGTGATAACTTGTTTACATGCTATGTGTGCTAGATGCGTGTAAGCTTATGAGCTTTGCATAAACATACTAACAACCCTATGGATATCATAATAGGTCGTGGTTGATCACATAAACTTATAAAGTATTTAAGTCTTACCGAGAAAAACTATGGTGAGTTTACAACTCTTTTCTAAAAGCATGCGTCCTTGGTTTGGGACAACACTTTTTACGGTAGCCCTGGTTTGGACTACGCGCGCATTCCTTATGAGAACCACTGAAACATACGATCCACTGGAGGTGGATAGTACACTTGGACTAAACGACAACGATATCATGAAAGTCCTTACACATTATATCGATTAGCTTGTCGAGTTGGCAGACAGGGGATTAGTTGATAGCGTTATTAGGTTTGACAAACCTCACACCGTGCTAGGAGCCGGACGTGAATTGTTGACCTTTCCTACTGCATGAATGCGGATAGACATTGATGGAGGGCACAAAAACTTATTACGTCAGTTTTCGGTATCTACATAGTTTAGTCATGTGATGAGGGTTAGCTACCCTAGTCATGCTTAATTCAAAAACATTATGAACTTTACTTTTGCTAAACTCAAATTTGTGAATTCGCCAAGTTTATTGTTTTACACGTAGTTGCATGCTTTGCAGGTCAGTAGGTACAGTTGTAGACGGGCGTTGTAAACTGTTGGAGTGGTGTGGTTCATTAAAACTTTATGTTTTGAAAGATTTATTAAACGTGTGGTTTTGAGTTCTTGTTGGGTGTTACTTTACTTTTTCCGTTGCAACATAAACTCTGTTTTGGACAATTAAACTTTATCGCTAACATGTTATTAGTGAAGCTTTATGAATTTAAAAAGTAGGTTCAACATTATTAGTGGCTACATCCTGGTCAGTCACACACCTCACGGTAAAACTCCGCATGTGGAAATTGAGGGTGTGATAGTATAGCCGCTAAAAAGGGTCTAGAGTACAATTGTTGATGTGCAATGGTAATACCCAGTCAGACCCGGTTTCGGGTATTAAAAAACCCAGTGCGGGTATAGAACAAAACCCGGGCACATGTATTTATAAAACGGGTTGAAAGAAAATACCGGTTACGATTTTGGGTTTTTGCAAAGCGATGCATATCCGGACCCTACCTTACAGGTAGAGACAAGTTGGGGTTAGGTATAGAACACCCGGTTTAAAGAAAAAAAAAGAAAAACAACCCCGTTTTTTTCCGGTTTAGGTTCTTTGTGCACCACTAGTCGGAGGGTGTGCTCCGTAAAACATTAGTTTTATCAATCTTTTGACCAAATCATAATATAGTTACGATATAAAGTTTTAAACATTCACATGTAAGTCACACAATATCTAGTTTTTTAAATAAAAAGTTTTTTAAATAAAATTTGTAATTGTTTATAGAAAACTAGGTTAGAACCCCGTGTATTATACGGGTTAAATAAATAAAATTTTATTACTGAATAATGAAACAATATATTTTAAAAACCTCATTTACTACAAGGGTTGAATAAATGATATTATATATTAGATAATAAAAAAATCATTTTTTAAGAACTCGTGTATTGTACGGGTTGAATAAATATAATTTTATGTATCAAATCATAAACAAGTTATATCTTAAAAAACCATGTGTTACACTTAAGAATCTCGTGTATTGTATGTGTTGAATAAATATAATTTTATATACCAAATAATAAACAAGTTATATCTTTAAAAACCCGGTGTTATACATGTTGAATAAATGTAATTTATATAATAGATAATAAAAAAAATTACATCTTTCAAAATCTCATGTATTGTACGGATTAAATAAATCTAATTTTATATATCAAATAATAAAAAAAGTTATATCTTTAAAAACTCGTGTATTACACAAATTGCATAAATGTAATTTTGTTAGTAAATAATCAAAAAAGTTATATCTTTAAAACAATTTGTGTATTACACGGGTTGAATGAATCTAATTGTACAAGACACTTAAATCATACGAAGTGTACAAGACATTTAAAGGAACGGTATTATAGGAAAATCCAATATGTTGAGTAATAAACCTCCTTCCACTACGATTTTTAAACGACTATGACTTTTTCATATTATAATAATTTTAAAAATCAATTATACTACGAGCATTTTATTCTCTTTAATTCAAGTAAGCTATTACTATAGTTTTTTTTACTGAATACGTGATTATCACATTAAAATACAAATCATTACGTGACTAAACATTCAATATAATTTATTATAATTGATGTTATTATAGTTATGCTTATCACGTGATTATACATTCAATAATGAGAACTTTAATCGTTTATGCTTTATTACGCAATTAAAATGTGATATCGGGTATTACGTGATTATTATAGGTTGATTGTTTAATGTTTTGCATTACATTTATTCTTATTACGTGATTACACCCCAAATATTAGGCATTTCGTGAATATTATGTATTATATGTTTTGCTATTTACTATAGTTATGATTAGTACACAATTACATAATCACTTAATGGGTTCTTATATAATACTATAATGAAATCATGTAATGGGTATTTAAAATCACGTAGTAATAATAGTCAATTATTGTTACATAATTATGTACTGATACATAATCATGGAACGTTATAGCTTGTAAAATATTTTTTTTTTAAATTAAGAAGACTATAGCAATAGCCTACTCAAACTAAAAAGAATGAAATGTTCATTAATACGGTGCAATTTATTAAAGAAAAATATAATCGTATGAAAAAGTTATCACTATTTGAAAATCGTAGAGAAACTAAGTTTATGAGTTAACAATATTGGATCTTTCTATTTTGCTATTTCCCCACTTATTTCCCTTATTTTGTTCACATGAATTCTACATAAAAACCATTTAATCTTAGCCATTGTATTACTTAATCAAAAGCCTAAAATGTCTCGTAAGCTTCATACGAATTAGCTCTTCTATATACATGATGCTTTCACATAGTATAGATTAATGAAATAAGTATATTATTAATAAGAAAACTATTATTTATTTATATTTATATGTATTAATTTATAAACGTCGGTCCAATAGTAATGTTTCCATCTATTTAGTTTTTATCATTGAATTTTTGGATAGTTAAAAATCTTTTTTTAACTTATATTTTCTTTATGTATTAATTCATAAACGTCGGTCCAATAGTAATGTTTCCGTCTATTCAATTTTTATCATTGAATTTTTGGATAGTTAAAAATCTTTTTTTAACTTATATTTTCTTTTATGCATACGGTACAAGTTGACTGATGCATACTTGTGCCTAAGTCTTACACTTCACTTATGATTCTCCACCCATACAAAGAAATTTTACCTTGAATTGAAGTTAACTAAAGACAAGTGAAATGTTATTTTTTATTATTTTTAATTTACAAAAACAATTTTGTTTATTGTAAGATAATTTTACTATGTTATCCTTAAAAAGAAAGAAAACAAAAAGTTTGTGAAAACTGGGATATGATTAGATTTCATTTGCTCCTTTTCTAAAATTTAAAAATTGAGTATTTTGACTTCCTCAGTTTTTAAAACTTAGAAGACTTTATTTTAGTTTAATGGTTAAATCAAGACATGAAAGCATCTTCCATAATATAAAATATGTAGTTGCATAATAATATTACTTCGATTGCGTTCCAGTTGCACTCCTATTGCGTTTCAGTTGCGTTGTCCGTCGCAACTCATAAACATACATCAAACGTGATATATGCATGTGTTTGTATATGCTCACATATACATATATGTGTATAGAAACCATAGCCATCGAGTATTGTCATACGTGTGAAGTTATGACAAAGTGTTGGTACCATAACAATAAGAAATCAAACCAACGTACCATAACAATAAGAAATCAAACCAATACTGACATATTTTCTGCCGCAACGCGACGGTGATTTGACTAGTTATAGTATTATTTATCCACATTGTAGAAGTGTTAGTTACAAGTTAGCCGATGATTAATCATCTCTTTGAGCTTTTATTTATTTCAAAATCTATACCTGTTGCTAGGGTTTTAACACATAGCAACCCCACCCATGAGCTTGCACACCTAAAAGACCGACGAAGACAACATGCATAATCATTTTAATTTGTTGTGCTTTTATGGTGTACTGACGAAGTGACGGGTCAAGAACATTAAAATTTAGCTCTTTTTATTTCATTAGACCTGTCAAGTTTTTCGTTAATGAAAGTCTTATCTTCTTTTTTTTTCTTCGAGTGGCAACTTTCTTTAGAAAGCTAGCACAAAATAACAAACACAAGCGAACGGACACAACTATACATCAAAAGATCTCCACTTAGCCCAATGTGTTTTTCTAGTAGTAGTAGGAGCCTTAAGGGACTTTATATTCACACATCCCTTATCTTTATCTCTCTCTATACATACATAGATATATATAGAGAGAGATAGATTGAAAAAGGGTATAGAAATAAGACGTAGAAATAGTATCATCCTTTTAAAAAGTTAAACCTAATATTAACCAAAGAAAGATACAGGCCTTTCTTTTTCATACCACTAGTTGCATCAAAATAACAAGTTACTAAAATTATAACATAATTATCAAAATAACAAGATACAGAATTAGTCACATTTAATAATTCAAAATGAACCATTTAAAAGTAACAGTTTCTAAATTCAGTAAAATCAAATCCAAAAAAGAAAAGAAAAAAAAGGACAAAGAACAAGACTTCAGGAGAAAGAGGTTAACCACCCTAAAATGTGCAAACAAATAACAACTTTGAAGAAAAAATGGTTGGTTCTTACATGTCTCCAGAATACATCCAAAATTATTGAAGGTCCTGTTTATTGTAGATTTTATATCACAAAAAAGGATAAACGTGACTGGTTTGTTGCTCCATTGACCATGCAAAAGTCAAAGTCAAATTCAAAGCATCCATCCAGGGATTATTCCATTCACATTCTGCCCACTTGTTGATGCTGTCATTTGGCTTGAACCTATTGCATTATACCTGTAAATTTGGAGTTCAAAGATTAACCATGTTTTGCCAAATCTTATTATGATTTTTGAAGATCAATGTCATTATCTTTCATATAAATTTCAACTATGCACTCGTCGAGTACAAATTATAAGTGAAATGGCTAAATTACCCTTCATTTACGGAATCATAAACATAAGTTTCATCTAAATAAGGAGTAAATAGGAAAGTTAAGAAGTTCTAAGATATCCCAATAAAAATATTGAACCCATTGTTTCCAAAAACTCGAGCGGAATGGTTGGACCAGAAACCGAGCACTTAAATAGTCCGTTTGTGTTTATTTGAATCACTTTCACTTGAATCTGTCAGACTAGTCTTCAAGTTTTTATTATTTGTTTTATCTCCTCTCAAAATCTCATATCTTAATTTATTTGCTACCTCATAATTTATTTAAGGATTTATATTTTATTATTAATAAAAGAAAAAAAGATAAAATATTTATATATTTGTTTTATAATATATCATATATTTAGATTTTAAACTTTGACATCACCCGGTTTTTAAAACCAATCTAACCTTTCCAACCAGTGCACTGGTAAGATTTTTCTCTTTCAAAATCCCTGATTTATTTGCTACTTCTTACTTTTTTTCTATTTAAGGCTTTATATTATAACGTCATCCGCTTTTTTAACCAGTCTTATCTTTCCCATTTGTGCACCAGCAAGGTGTCCAATTCGACGACCAGTCTGGTTATAAAATATTGATGGGAGACTAACTAAATGTAACTCCCTTTGGTCACCAATATTTAATACATCGATTTCAATTTATATCGCAATACGTGGGGAAATACATATTGATAAACTTGGTCTCGAGAATTACCCGATTTGCAAATTTGTGCAGTCAAGAGGCGGAAAGAAACCTTCATGATCTTGAGGATGTTGTCCCTGGTTCTGATGGTGTTGCCCAAATGAATTTACATGTTCACCTCCTGCCCATGATGGTCCTGCTTGGTTTTCTGCATAATATTCTTCTAGCTGCATAAACACAAATTCTATTCAGTTTTCTTTAATTATTTTTTTTTTGAACCGGTTTTCTTTAATTATTGTGTATTAAATGTGATTTCATTAATTTCTCCACATATGAGTCTCCTTACTTTATTTTGCAAACCTTTGTTAGCTTCAAGCCACATCCTTTCCTGCAAGTTTCATGCATTTATTTGTAATAAGTTACGTAAATTATACAATTTTATGATCTGGATCTTATATATAGAACTATGATACCTTAACTTGAAGTTCCGAAAGCCGATCCAGCATTGATTGAGTCTACATATTAAGCATAAGATCATAAATATGTTGATAAATTTCAATAATAACATTCCAGTTATGGGTTTTAAAAAAGATATGGCTCAAGACTTATAACTTTAAATTTATCTGAGGGGGTGTTTGGATGTTTGGATACAGACATCCAAACGCTTCCTCAGATTTTGAAGTTTAGAAATAGAAAGACCCTGAAAATACCCTTATGGACCGGATTTGCCTCAGAGTAGAGTCAAGTTGGCGCTCGAGTTGCTCAAGTTCTTTCAGATTTAGCGGGTTCAAGTCTTCCCCGAAAAGTTGCCTGTGATATGAACTTTCAAGATTAATTTGCCATATACCAATCTTTTAGTCTTATTAAACTTGTAAACATAGAATCTTTCTTCAGCACACACACGCTACTTGCCTTTGGTATTGTTGGAGCGACTCGTATTTAGCTTTCAGTTTTATGTACTCCTTGTAGCTGCTTTGCTACACGATCAAGAATAAAGAAACTCATTAAAAGACGACTCTAACTCATATAATCCATAATCTATCAAGTAGCAACACGAAAAAATAGGAATGCAGATGATTTGAAATCATACCTCGGCATCATTGGCAGATAGGTTAACTTCCATTGAACTATAGGTGCAATTCTGATACCTTTCAAGCATCTTGAGCATGCTGAGATGTATAAAAATTAGTTCAAAACAAAGAAAATTTATTTAAAATAAGTCTAAAACTCCATAACCATGATCTGCATGAACATAGTAAGTAACCATTGAGTTTTATATAGCGGTTATATGAACTATTTGGAGTCCAAAAAGTATGTCACATTGATTTGAAACAAGAAAGTAGAAATGAATCTGTAATAAACAATGTGCTGACACTTAGGGTTCCAAGATTATATATAATAAACAATTTGGTTCTTCAGCCTATGAATTCGGTAAACTTGTAGCTCAAATCCCACGAAGATTTTGCAAAATAAATAACTACAACATTGATTGAATAAAAAAATCTATTTAATTCATCATTTCAGTTAAATGAAGCTTGACCTATAACCTAAAGAAAATCATTAAGACATATTAACATTGGTTAAGATCAGGATTGATGAATGTTGTGTTCTTAAAAACACTTAAAAACCCGAAGATTCATTGATTTGATGCATCAAGACTGCATTAAAAACCTTATTTTTGTTATAAATGGGATTTTGATGTCCAAGAACAAAACAAAAATATGTTTTTTTTTACCAAACTAAATTAAAAAAAAGAAACTATAACTAAAACTAAACATACCCTCCTCATTTTTATTTTTTTTTTTACACACTTATACTTTTTTTTCTTCAATTTACTTTTTATAGATTCATAAAGACAAGATCTACTTAAATCTCAAATCACTAACACTAAATTCAACCCTAAACAACAAATCTTTAAATAAGCAAAACTCAAACCCTTTAACTCATCCAACTGGTGGATCTTCTTCTACAAAAACCACACTAAACTAACAAATAACCACATGATTATATATCTATACATCAAGAAACACAAAACCCATCTCAGATCTACAAAAAAACACACACAAACACAAAGTAAAAAAATGTACTTGGAGGTGCTGCAGAACTCATAAAGTTTCCCACGGTTGGAGAAGATAATAAGAGCCACCTCAGCATCACAAAGTACAGAGAGTTCATATGCTTTCTTCAGTAACCCATTTCTTCTTTTTGCAAAAGTCACCTGCCTGTTTATCTTGTTTTCAATCCTCTTAAGCTCAACTCTCCCCCTACCCATAATTCTTCAAAAAAAAAACTAAAAAAAAAATCTTTATCACCACCCACTTGAATCAGATCAATGGGTAAAAAAAAGTAAGTGCTTTATACCAAAAGATTATGAATCTTGATGATAATTATTATTATGATACTGCAACAAGATCATACATAAAATCTTGAAAATTTTAAACAAAAAAGCACATAAACAAAGATGGATTTGCTTTTAATCTTGAAAAAAATATAAAAAAAACCTTTAGGGTTTTGATGATTTTTTTTGTTGTATAATTGAGACCCAGATATGAAATTTAGGGTTGGTGTTGTTTTTGTTGTTTCTATCTTCAAAGCTTAATGGTTTTAACCTATTTGAGGAACACAAGCAAGCATTATGACATGGGGTATCCCACTCGCACTCAGGCGCGTGTTGAGGTAGATTAATAGTGTAGAAGATGGAGGTGAGCGCGTGTGGGTGCGTTTGTAGAGTCCAAGTGAGTTTTTTTCTTTTTTTTAAGATAAATTTGAATTAGTGATCAAATTATAGGAGTATTATCGTGTCACAAGTAACATCACCCGATCATATCCATTTTCACTAGATATAATGCATATACAACAATTTAGAAAAAACCCTAATAAATAAATAAAAACCCCTTATAAAAATCAAAATTCAAAACATATTGATACCAAAATCTATCACGCCCTCAATACACCATTGTGAACAGTGACTTGACTTATAGATAAAAGACATCAACCTATGTCACCAACCTTAAATAGGTATCACACGTGTCGTTTCATGAGAGGTCAGTATCAGAAGGTGTTTTTGGGTTTTCTTTTTAGTTTTTGCATTTTTCGTATAGTTTTTTGTGAATATTTTTGAATACTTGTGGTTTGCTTTTTATCCATAAGATCTTAACTGTGTTTATGTTTTAAAGATGTAAAACAGTATATAGAGAATATACTCATTATCCTAGAATCTCTAAGTGAGTAGATCTTGTAAGAGTGGATAAATACTAAAGGAAATTATGACGTTATTATCCCGGTTTCATTTTTATATAATCAGAAAATATTTAAAGTATAAGTTAACGATAGTTACGTGTATATATTGTGTGATATCTAAATCTAATTAATATATGTTATGTTTCAGGTGAATTACACTACACTACACTCTCACACTCAATGTATCGTATGAAAATCATTAGTCACGTATCAACTTTGCTTATTGACTGTGAATTTATAGTTTCTAAATGAATATAATTTATGGTAAGTTAAGTTAAACAACATAGGTTTCAATTATAATAATTTATTTCATGTAATGATTAGTTAAATATCCTGAGCTATTTTTTAATTGACTATGTACGTATGTATTGGAAGTATGAGATATGTACATTACATAATAAAATAGATATTGTACGAGTCCATATCGCATATGTATTGTTGAATTTTCTAGTAGATCGTACATTTTTTACACGCAAGCAAAAGTTGATAGGTGAGAGGATATTCACGTACATTTTAGGCTTACAAATCAATAACTTTCTTCTAATATTAGATCCATTCATAATATAAAACTTTAAAGAGTATAATGCCCGGATAGTTCTTAAGATTTTGTAAAATAACACTTTTAGTTCCTAACTTTTGGAAATTACACTGGTGGTTGTGGTCTGACAGTTTGTTACTCGGATAGTCTCTGGTGTGGATGTGGGTTGGTTTTCTTCGTTAAGTCCATGTGAAATTACAAAATCACCTATTGCTTTAGTTAAAATATAAGAATAATTCACATCAACACACACACACACATATATAAACACACACTCACTCTAAAATGCACACTCTCACTCTTTCTACTCTCTCTCTTTCTCAGACAAACCCCTACCACCACCTGCTGCCATCAGCATCACCACCTGTCACCAACATCTGCCATAACCCCCACACAATCACCTGCCACCACCACCCACCCGCACAACACCACCTGCCACCACCTACCACACCACCACCAGCAGCTTTAAATCCGGTAATCACCATCTCTGTCGTAGTCATCACCACTACAAAATAAATCTTGCAACCCCGCACCACCAGTTTGTCGAAATCTGAAACCAGATTTGAATATGGGGGTTTTCAGGGCTTCAATTTTGGGTTTAAATTTGGGGGTTTGATACTTTGATTTGGAATTACAACGATGAAAATTACATTGATACGGGTTTGATTGGAATTACTTTGATATGAGTTTGAATTTGGGGGTTTAATACGATGGTTGTGGTGGTCGAGTGAAGGTGTTGGTTGTGGTGGTTGAATGAAGGCGGTGGTGATGAGGGTGTTTGTAGACGGATGTGGTGGTGGTGAGGGTGTTTGTAGACGGATGTGGTGGTGGTGAGGGTGTTTGCAGGTGAAGATGAGGGAGATGACGGAGAAGAACAACGAGGTGGTTCTGGTGGTCGAGTGAAGGCGATTGTGGGTTTAGGTTGGAGGTGGTGCGGTAGTGGTGGGTTCAGGTTAGAGGTGGTTGCGGCGGTGGTGGGTTCATGGTGGAGGTGGAGGTGGGTAGCTATTATGGAGGTGGATGTGAGTTGCTATGGTAGAGGTGGAGGTGGAGGTGGGTGACTATGGTGATGGTAACCAAATGTTTTTAAAGGAGGGGTGAATAAGTGGGCCCCACACTTTTCATAATCAATACTGTATTTTTATTTTTCATAAGGAGGAGTAAATCAGTAATTTCAGATGGATTTAACAGAGAAAACTAATGGACATCAGCTTCAGGGATCATCCGAGTAACAAAAAGTTAACCATAGGGACCACCGGTGTAATTTTCAAAAGTTGAGGACTATAGGTGTTACTTTACAAAACCACAGGGACCATTCGGGCATTTTACTCATCTTTAAATAAGACCAAAACAAAAACACAACCAAATTAAAGAAATTAACTGATATAAGAGTGAATTACGAAGTTGGTAGCACACAACTTACATTTTTAGTGTAATTTAGATCTTCATGTTTTATAACAAACTAAGGTTTTATTTTTGAAGTATTAGATTTTTAGAATTATAATAAAAAAAACTATTTTTTTAAGAAAGTTATTGAAAATTGTGAACAAAACTCGAAAGTACGAGTTTTGCAAAAACACATCAAGGATAACAAGTGCAACATTTATGTGGCATGTGGGATTATGATGAGGTAATATATTATTTAATAATTTGAATAATAAAAAAAAACTAATCAAATTTTCAGCCCACGTTTGTGGTCTTCCCACGGGCCTTTAAGCGGTTCGGTATTCCTTGTCCAGCTTTGATTTTTTTTTTTCATAAAAAAATTTCACATCTACGAGTCCGGCTTTGATTTTTTTTTTATAAAAAAATACTGTAACTTTCACATCTATGATTTTATATTTTAATATTTTATTTAGGTATGTATTAATTTGTTAACTATAAGGCTGCATGCTACAAGCATTAGACCATGTGTACTCGAATCAGATATCGCGCCATAGCCTCGTATGGCGCCCTATCCTGCCTCCCCCACACCGTCCCTCGGGGCGCTATACTACTCGGTTCCAGATTCTCGTAAAAATTATAACGGTACGATGGGAGAGTTTTAATATATATGACTGTTGTGAATGGTCAAAAAGAATAAAAAATAATTTTCTTTAAAAATCTGTATCTACATATATAAACACACATACTCTTTACCAATTTAAACAAGCAAACCTCATACTAAATCCATTTTACATCCAATAATCTTATAAAAATACTCTTTGCAATGTCTTCGCCTTGATTGAAAGATTCGTTCATCAATCTATACAAAAGATCTTTTTCCTACGACTGTAACGCCCCAAAACTTAAATATCTATGTTTGCTATATGTTGCGTATGATATAACATAAAGTAATGTGACTTGATCCTTGGAGGTAACTAAGTTACATAAGTTAGTTAACTTAAAAAGAGTTCATAAGTAAGAATAACAACTTATGACTAAATAAAAATAACAAACAAAACTATAGGGGCCAAAAGAGGTCAAGTTGGAAAGTCTATTAATAAAAGATGAAGGAAAATGGAAAAGCCCATTTTTCGGCAGAGCATATGTCGACACACACACACACAGTGTGTGTGTTCTTGTGTGATCCAAAGGTAGAAGAATGAGAGGAGAAGTATGAAATTGTATGGATAATCTATGAATCTTGGAGTGTTCATCACCAGCCTGGGTCATTGGGGAATCAGCTTCCCCGGCGCATGTGCCGGAATCCACAACAACGACTCATCCCCCACTGTATAATAACAAGGGTTAGTTATGTATAACATGAAAACCGAAACGAAATATCAAAGGGTACAAAAGCTTACCAAGGGATATTCTAGAAGTTAATGATCCCAAATCCGCCCGCTTCCAAAATGTCTCTGCGCAACCTTTTTAGGGGGTTGCGCGGAGAGGCTCTCCTTCGGACGCCTTTTTCGCTTCAGAGGCTCTTCTAGGACCTCCTCAGCATCCTCCGGGCTAGCAGGTATGGCGGTAGAGATAATCGCCTGCTTTGGTGCAGCCCTTTTTGCACTACAGGTTCAAGACCCTCCCATGAGTCAGAATGACCACATAAGCTTTCCACTTGTCAGACACAACGCGCTTACCTCTGGGAGGGCCTGCCCCGGGTTGAGTTTCCTCCCTCTCCACCACGCGCCCGACACCGCGCGTCTCTTTTTCTTGTGATCTGGACCAATACCCTATTGAAGGTTTGAGGCTCGGCATAAGGAATAAGTTCGAAGAATATCCTATTGAAGTTTTAGATAATGTTTGATGGACATGTAGACGATTCATGTTCATGTTTTTAAATAAAAATATCTGATGTCACCATTTACTAACATGTTGGTTATATTTATATGGTGACCGCAGATAGTCGGACTATCATGATGGACAAACCAACGAGGATCGAGTCGAAGATCAAAGATTGTACGAAGAAGTGGTCATATAACTGAAATCATGTGTAACATAGTTACCATGGTTAGGAATAAATGATGTAAACGATTTAAAAGAGGTCGATTTAAATGGTTTAAAGTACGTTAGAATAATTAAAAGGAAGAAATTTTACGGTTCATATTTCCGCTACGTCGTTTTGGGTCAAAACGCGTTTAGAGTTCTACAACGACAAAGCCACGGAGGAGGAAGAAGCGGTACGAGTGCGTGTGCTCTCGCGATTAAAGCCATGCAACAAGTTAACCGTTCTCCTCCGCACCCGATCTTGAGGAGGGAATATGTTAACCGTGAAGCCAAAAATGAGCATTTAATAAAAGATTATTTCGATACTACACCGGTTCACGGCCCCGATGTTTTTAAGCACCGATTCGGATAAGCAAAATGTTGTTTTTGAGCATTAACGAAGATTTGGAAGGCAAGTATGACTACTTTAAGAAAAAAAATCGACGCGAGATGATGTCTAGGATTCACCTCAATTCAAAAGGTAACATCCGCTGTGTACTCGCCTACGAAAACACGCACGACAACATTGATGAGTATTAGAAGATGGCTGAGGAGGTATGGTCCCAAATGACCATGTCACACCCCGACCCGCAGCGGAATAAGAGTCGGGGCATAATTGGGTTATCACCAAAGCTCATGACATTTACTAATATGTTTCATATTTAATAAAGTCAAAGTTACATTTCCAAATATCCAAACATGTTCATACATTACAAAGAAAATAAACCAAACATAACAATCCCAACTCTAAATCATTTTATTCTTCTAGTCCAAATCCTATGTGTTCCTAGCTGCTGCTGGTTCACCTGTATCATGTGTAAAAATGGGGGTTTTTGGGTCAACATAAGTTGGCGAGTGAACCTTATTAGATAAACATTTATTAATGAATTACTTGTTAGTTTATCAATGAAAAAATTGTGCATAATCATAAATGAGCAAATGTAAATAATCAAGCAGTGGCAAATAGCAATCACAACTATAACATACAATAACATATGATAGCATACATGAACATACCAACATCATACAATAAATAACATAAATGAAACTGTGCGATCAAGGCTCAATCAAACGGAGCCGATCGTATTGCATTTACTGAAAATGAAAATGTCTGTGCGATCAAGGCTCAATCAAACGGAGCCGATCGTATGTGAGCACGCCAGGTTCAACCTCATAATGAAATGGGGAACATGCTCAACGCTCATAATGTAATGGGGAGCGGCGGCCTATGAAATTGCATGTACTGAAAATAATAAATTGCATCCAATAATAACTACACAACAGCAACAAACTGAATACACATGTTCATGATATGATGTATGCACAATGGTTTAATTATAATATATATACAAAGACACATGATACACCCCAAAACGTGATTAAACGGGGAATTTGTAAAGATTCACTCACATTGGGTGCGTTGGATTGGAGATGGTGAGATGCGCACGAATTAGATGAGCGGAAACAACGAGAAATACTAACCTAAATAATAACGGAAAAATATATTAAATGAGTGGATTTTATTAAGGATTTTAATGAAATTTTTAGATATATTTTTGTGAGTTTAAGGCTATTTTCTATCTTTAAAAATGTTATTTTTAAGTATTTTTAATTGATTTTTAAATTAAATTAAATAAATAAAAATATAAAAAAAATTGTTTATTTTGCGTTGACCGTTGACCGTTGACCTGTTGACTTGTTGACCGGTTCGGTCAGTGACATAGTTTGCGCTGGGTGAGGCTCGAACCCGAGACCTCCCGTACGCGTGCACGCAGCTCTACCAACTGAGCTACGTGTCTAACCCGAAATAATCTTGTTTTTAATTATATTTATATACTTATTCAGTTTAACCGAAAATCTTTTAATTGCAAAAACATTTTAATTCAACGAACCGGTGCCAGTGACAGGTTTCGAACTCGCGACGTGTGACTTAGTGTTGCACACAGTCCACCGCTGGACTGTGTGTCTAACCTGGTTATTATCTCGGTTTTTATTATACTTAATATCTAACTGAGTTAACCCGGTTTAGTTTTTTAAACAAAAAGGCATTTTATTATATAAGGAGTGCGTGTAGCAGGAATCGAACTCGGGACATGCGTATGTATTTTGCACACAGTCCACCGCTGGACTGTGTGTCTAAACCCGTTCAAACTACCAATTTTAATTATACTTATAGTATTGTCAAAGTTCATCTTCTTCACTGGATTTTTACCGACAGCAGTTTACATCATTGAAACTTGTTAATTCGATTGCTAAGCATTGCACAAACTGATAAGAGATAGCAGGGATGACAATTAGAGGAAAGACATACCGGTGAACGATTGGTTACAGAGTTCCGGCAGGCGTCGGTCTCTGTTTTTGTGCACCTCAACTGAACAGACGATTCGCCGTTTTTGATTAGTCAATTGTGGAATTGAAGTGATAAACAAACGTTAAAAGCGGTATTGAAGGTCCTTACCGTTTCACAGTCGGAAATAAAGACTTTCAGGGAAGTTCCGGCGAACTGGAATTAGTTGAATACAGCGCCTGAATTCGATTTCAATTGAGAGGTTTAAGTTAGAAATAGTCTAACAATTGTTGAACTACAATGATATTGAAAGATTTACCGTTTGAGGATGAATACGGTTTTCCGGCGACTTTTGCAGAAAATTCCGGCGATTTAAATTAGACGTTCTGACGGTCTGAAAATGTGACGAGAGTGAAATGGAGTATTGGTATGTCGTTTCTGAGTCGCGAGAGAGGTCTAGAGTTGAAGTAATTGAGACCTTGATTCTTTTCGGTTATAAAAACCGATTGTAATGAAAATTTATGTTCAATCACCACTGAATTGATTAAAGACATCGGTTTATCGGTTATGAACGTGAATACGCGAGTAATCAAACGATTTGACGACTGATTTGCCGATTTCCGTTTCTCAGTTGGCGCAACCGGTTTAACCGAGTTTGTGTATAAATTTCATTTGTTTCCTAGAGATAACAGAAAACACAAAGTGGCGGAGTGGTGATGTGAGTGTATGTTAAGTCGTTGGAGTTGTTCTTGGCTGACCCGGGTTCGAGTCCCGGCAGCAACATATTTTTTTATTTATTTTGTTTTAACTTTTTATCAAATATAATTTTTATAGTTTAGTTTATTTATTAATTATGTATCGTTTTAAATCAAAATAATCATAAATATTCAACGTAACTTTTATAACCTGATATTCGATTACAAAACGGAGCGGGTTTTGAAAACCCGATTTTTACAAATGTTACAGTATCCCCTACTTTTAGGAATTTCGTCCCGAAATTTAAGTAGTTGAAGTAGTAGGAAAAAGATGCGGGTATTTTTCGCGCATTGAGTCTTCACGTTCCCAAGTAAACTCAGGTCCCCGTTTCGACTCCCAGCGTACCCTAACAATTGGAATGCGACTTCGTCGTAGACGTTTCTCTCCGAAGTCCATGATCTCTACAGGTCTTTCGATAAAATGCATAGATTCATCAATCTGAATATCTTCCAGCGGAATATGGAGATTCTCATCAGCGAGGCACTTCTTCAAGTTCGACACGTGGAATGTGGGATGAATCCTGTTGAGTTCTTCTGGTAGGTCAAGCTTGTATGCTACAGGACCTACTCTTTCGAGTATCTTGAAAGGTCCTACGTAACGTGGTGCTAGCTTGCCCTTTTGACCAAAACGAACTACTCCCTTCCACGGTGATACTTTTAAAAGTACATGATCACCAATGTTAAACTCTAAGGGCTTCCGTCGTTTATCTGCATAACTCTTTTGACGACTTTGAGCCGCTAGAAGATTGTTTCGAATTTGATGGATCTTGTCTGTGGTCTCTTGGATCAATTCTGGACCAGTAATTTGAGCTTCCCCAATTTCGTGCCAACATACAGGAGATTGGCACTTACGACCATATAAGGCTTCAAAAGGTGCCATGCCGATGCTTGAATGATAGCTGTTGTTGTACGAAAATTCAACTAATGGTAGGTGGGCGTCCCAATTTCCCTTGAAGTCTATGACACATGCTCGAAGCATATCTTCAAGAGTTTGAATGGTGCGCTCAGACTGTCCATCAGTTTGAGGATGATAGGCGGTACTGAGATCTAATCGCGTGCCCATAGCGGATTGTACTGCTTGCCATGTTCGTGAAGTGAAACGACCATCACGATCAGAAATAATGCTTAACGGTACCCCATGTCGGCTTACGATTTCGTTGATATAAATACGAGCAAGCTTTTCGTTCTTGAAATCTTCGCGGGTAGGAATAAAGTGAGCTGATTTTGTAAGTCGGTCTATAATTACCCATATAGTGTCATACCCACTAGAAGTGCGAGGTAACCCGGTAATGAAATCCATGGTTATATTTTCTCACTTCCATACAGGTATTTCCGGTTGGACTAGAAGTCCTGAGGGTCTTTGGTGTTCAGCCTTCACCTTGGAACATGTAAGGCACTTAGAAACAAAAACGGCAATATCCTTCTTCATTCCAGGCCACCAATAGGTGTATCGTAGGTCTTGATACATCTTATCGGCTCCTGGGTGTATAGAATATCGCGTTTTGTGAGCTTCATTCATAAGAATTTCACGAAGATTGTTGTGGTTAGGAATCCAGATACGATCTAGGTAATACAGAATACCGTCAGATTTAGTTTCAATTTTTAGCTCGGCTCCACAGGACATCTCCTTTCGTACATCTTCTTCTGTTATTGAAACGTGTTGGGCTTCTCGAATTTGATCTTTAATGTCGGTTATAATTTGCGGACATAGAAGATGAATGGAGTTCGCATAACCCTTTCGACTAAGTGCATCAGCCACCACATTTGCTTTATCAGGGTGGTATCTAATTTCACAGTCGTAATCATTTAGAAGTTCGACCCATCTTCGTTGCCTCATGTTTAGCTCCTTTTGATTGAAGATATGTTGAAGACTCTTGTGGTCAGTGTATATTTCACACTTAGTACCATAGAGATAATGTCCCCATATCTTAAGAGCGAACACAACGGCTCCAAGTTCTAGGTCATGAGTGGTGTAGTTCTTTTCATGTGCCTTGAGTTGTCTCGAAGCATAAGCTATGACTTTTCCTCTTTGCATTAGAACGCAGCCTAATCCTTGCCCTGACGCGTCCCAATAGACTACAAAATCATCACAACCTTCAGGAAGAGTGAGGATTGGTGCATCACAAAGTTTTTGTTTAAGAGTTTGAAAGGCTTCTTCTTGCTTGGGTCCCCATATGAAAGGTTTTCCCTTATGAGTTAAAGCCGTGAGTGGTACAGCAATGCGAGAGAAGTTTGAAATGAACCGACGATAATAGCCAGCTAGACCAAGGAAAGATCTTACTTCAGTTGGTGTACGTGGAGCTTGCCATTCTTGTACCACTTTGATTTTTGAAGGGTCGACATGTATTCCCTTGTCATTGACTACATGCCCGAGGAATTGCACCTCTTTTAACCAGAATTCACATTTGGAGAATTTGGCATAAAGCTTTTCCTTTTCTAGAAGTTCAAGGATGAGTCGAAGATGCCACTCATGATCAGATTTAGATTTTGAATAAATAAGAATATCGTCGATGAAGACTATAACAAATCGATCAAGATAAGGTTTGCAGACTCTGTTCATTAGGTCCATGAAGACAGCTGGTGCGTTGGTTAAACCAAATGGCATAACCATGAATTCATAGTGGCCATAACGAGTTCGAAAAGCAGTCTTAGGGACGTCTTCTTCATGCACTCTAAGTTGATGATAGCCAGATCGAAGGTCGATTTTTGAAAAGCAGCTGGCACCTTGAAGTTGGTCAAGAAGATCATCAATGCGAGGTAAAGGATAGCGATTCCTGATTGTTAACTTGTTGAGCTCTCTGTAGTCGATGCACATACGAAACGATCCATCTTTCTTCTTTACAAAAAGAACAGGTGCACCCCAAGGCGACGAGCTAGGACGTATGAATCCCTTGTCAGTCAACTCTTGTAATTGACTGGCTAGCTCTTGCATTTCAGAGGGGGCTAACCTATAAGGAGACTTTGCAACTGGTTTAGCACCAGGTATAAGATCAATACGGAATTCGATGTCTCTAACTGGAGGAAGTCCTGAAATGTCGTCAGGAAAAACTTGTGGAAAGTCTTTTACTACAGGAATGTCTTCAAGTTTCTTCTCCATGGTTCCCTTTTTGATGATGTGAGCTAAAAACGCGACATAATTCTTGCGAAGATATTTTTGAGCTTGAAGACAAGACATTAAGCTGAGCCCTTTCGACGAGATTTCTCCAATGATTCGAAGAGACTGACTGTTTGAAAGAGGAATACGAATAAATTTTTCACGACATACAACTTCTGCCTGATGTTGACTGAGCCAATCCATACCGATTATGATATCAAAACTTCAGCTTCATAGGAATAAGGTCGAGTGAGAAATCGTGGTCGTTTAAGGTGAGTGTACAGTTGCGTATAATAGAGTTTAATGAAACTGGTTTCCCGTCCGCAACCTCTACCGTTATGGATTCCGTGAGCTTATCCTGATTTTTGCTTAAGATAGGTTCAAATTCTAAAGACACAAAACTTCTATCCGCACCAGTATCAAATAACATAGATGCATATCTACCATTGATAAGGAACGTACCGTTGACCACATTGCCGTCAGCTCTGGCCTGGTTAGCATTGATATTGAAAGCTCTCCCTCTTGCAGGTGGGGGAGCTTGGTTTGCTTGATTCACCGGGTTGGCTTGGGCGTGAGCATGAATAATATTGACCAACCTTGGACAAGTGTTTCTGAAATGGCTCGGGTCACCGCAATTGTAGCAAGCCCGCATTGGTTGACCCATAGGATAATTGGGCTGGTAATATGTTTGGGCTAAATGTTGGGTGGGTGGTAATAGTAGGGGTTGTTGGGCTTGGCCCATTATTTGTTGGTGGGTTTGGGTTAAAGGTTGGTGGCGGTTCGTTCGTTGAGGCATGCGGCAAGTTTGAACAGTATGACCTGCGCGACCGCAGCCGGTGCAATATTGGCAAGGATGATCAGGGGAATGGTGATATTGGCAACGGTTACATTTTGGTAACGGGCCAGTGTAGGGTCTTCTGTATGGTGCGGGTGAAGGAGTGACTTGAGTAATGGGTGTAGCAGGAATAGGGGAGTTGGTTTGAGTAACTGCAAAATTTCTGGTGTTGCGCTTCCTCTTGTTAGCAAACTTAGAGGAAGGAATGGGGTGGTTTGGAGTTTGTCCCTCAACAGGGGCTTTCTTCTTCTCTTCTTTGAACTTCCCGTTGCGAATTCGGTTTTCGGTCAGTTCAGTTGCTAACTCCATAGCAGCTTCAAGTGTTACTGGTGAAACGCTGAGAACTGAATCTTGGATTTTCGAGGGAAGTCCTCGAATATAGTGCTCGATCAGACGATAGGTTGGGGTGAACAAATTTGGAACCATTTGGTTCAACTCCAAGAACCTCTTGTTATAGGTAGTGTGATCACCCTCCTTTTGCTTTAGAGAATGAAATTTTCCTCTAGCTTTTTAATTTCACTCCTAGGATAGAAACGCCTAGTCATGATTTCCCTTAACTCCTCCCAAGTTAAGGCCATTGCATCTTCAGTTCCCCTCTTCCCTTTCTCAGTATTCCACCAAGTGAGAGCTACCCCAAACAGTCTCCCGGTGGCGTATCGAACCTTGCGATCCTCAGGACAATCGCAATTTAGAAAGGTGTTTTCCATCTCCTCGAACCAATGTAGGAGAGCAGTGACACCCTCGGTCCCTTCAAATTTAGGAGGATCACAAGACTTAAAATGTTTGTAAGAGCACTTGCTGGTAGGAGGGTTGTCGATGTTCTGGTCATGTTGTTGGGGAGGGTTAGTAGGATTTGTAGCGAGGGCTTGTTGTACTTGGACCACAATGTCAGGCAGTATCGTGGCCATTTGTTTCGCGATCTGAGTGGCCAAACGTCCCTGAGACCTTCCTGATCTTTTACCCCTTCGTTGCTGTCTAGACGACATCTACAGGATCATACAATGAGAAGATTGTGAGTTTATAGTGTCTTTTTAGGTGTCATGTGTCTTTAAGAAAATGAAAATAACATAAATATCAATAATGCAACTACATCCATAGGATGTCTTGGGTTCGCTCATGTTGGGCCTCAAATGTCCCCCAAACCTTCACCTACATAGTCATGTGGGCCCCCATGGCTATTGGCTTGGTAGGATTCACATTAGTATTGGCAATTTAACACTCGCATCACCCGAATGCAAACCACAAAATATGTTCATGAGATGTTTGGTCGGAACGTGTCCAGGTGTAGACACAATGACAACTCAAAGTGGGGTGAGTTCACACGACGTTTGGTATAGCATGCTTTGGCCTAATAGGTACTTCGTACTCTCATCGTTAGTCCCCAGGTAGGAAAACTGGTCATTTATTTTGGATTTATACGAATGCCAGCCTAGACAGGACGTTCCGACTACCGGTACTGGTACCCTTCCAGTTACTACATGCCCGTCATGAGAACTCACTTTGATGAGATTTGAAAACACAAAAATCATTGTAAAAGCAATCATGATGTGGTGTGTGCTTTCATGGATGTGATATGTTATGAGTATATGATTCATGATAGGCATTATATGATAATACATACTTATGAACATGCTTGCATAATATTGAATGTAACATTTAACATAAAACATATAAACATCATGAAATTTGGCATGTAACACACAAAAATCTTGTAAGTTTCTAATCAACTATAGTATAGGCTCTAAGGGTCTAATAACCTATCCAATATCCCTATAGTCATGGCTCTGATACCAATCTGTCACACCCCGACCCGCAGCGGAATAAGAGTCGGGGCATAATTGGGTTATCACCAAAGCGCATGACATTTACTAATATGTTTCATATTTAATAAAGTCAAAGTTACATTTCCAAATATCCAAACATGTTCATACATTACAAAGAAAATAAACCAAACATAACAATCCCAACTCTAAATCATTTTATTCTTCTAGTCCAAGTCCTATGTGTTCCTAGCTGCTGCTGGTTCACATGTATCATGTGTAAAAATGGGGGTTTTTGGGTCAACATAAGTTGGCGAGTGAACCTTATTAGATAAACATTTATTAATGAATTACTTGTTAGTTTATCAATGAAAAAATTGTGCATAATCATAAATGAGCAAATGTAAATAATCAAGCAGTGGCAAATAGCAATCACAACTATAACATACAATAACATATGATAGCATACATGAACATACCAACATCATACGATAAATAACATAAATGAAAATGTGAGATCAAGGCTCAATCAAACGGAGCCGATCGTATTGCATGTACTGAAAATGAAAATGTCTGTGCGATCAAGGCTCAATCAAACGGAGCCGATCGTATGTGGGCACGCCAGGTTCAACCTCATAATGAAATGGGGAACATGCTCAACGCTCATAATGTAATGGGGAGCGGCGGCCTATGAAATTGCATGTACTGAAAATAATAAATTGCATCCAATAATAACTACACAACAGCAACAAACTGAATACACATGTTCATGATATGATGTATGCACAATGGTTTAATTATAATATATATACAAAGACACATGATACACCCCAAAACGTGATTAAACGGGGAATTTGTAAAGATTCACTCACATTGGGTGCGTTGGATTGGAGATGGTGAGATGCGCACGAATTAGATGAGCGGAAACAACGAGAAATACTAACCTAAATAATAACGGAAAAATATATTAAATGAGTGGATTTTATAAGGATTTTAATGAAATTTTTAGATATATTTTTGTGAGTTTAAGGCTATTTTCTATCTTTAAAAATGTTATTTTTAAGTATTTTTAATTGATTTTTAAATTAAATTAAATAAATAAAAATATAAAAAAATTGTTTATTTTACGTTGACCGTTGACCGTTGACCTGTTGACTTGTTGACCGGTTCGGTCAGTGACATAGTTTGCGCTGGGTGAGGCTCGAACCCGAGACCTCCCGTACGCGTGCACGCAGCTCTACCAACTGAGCTACGTGTCTAACCCGAAATAATCTTGTTTTTAATTATATTTATATACTTATTCAGTTTAAACCGAAATTCTTTTAATTGCAAAAACATTTTAATTCAACGAACCGGTGCCGGTGACGGGTTTCGAACTCGCGATGTGTGACTTAGTGTTGCACACAGTCCACCGCTGGACTGTGTGTCTAACCTGGTTATTATCTCGGTTTTTATTATACTTAATATCTAACTGAGTTAACCCGTTTAGTTTTTTAAACAAAAAGGCATTTTATTATATAAGGAGTGCGTGTAGCAGGAATCGAACTCGGGACATGCGTATGTATTTTGCACACAGTCCACCGCTGGACTGTGTGTCTAACCCGTTCAAACTACCAATTTTAATTATACTTATAGTATTGTCAAAGTTCATCTTCTTCAATGGATTTTTACCGACAGCAGTTTACATCATTGAAACTTGTTAATTCGATTGCTAAGCATTACACAAACTGATAAGAGATAGCAGGGATGACAATTAGAGGAAAGACATACCGGTGAACGATTGGTTACAGAGTTCCGGCAGGCGTCGGTCTCTGTTTTTGTGCACCTCAACTGAACAGACGATTAGCCGTTTTTGATTAGTCAATTGTGGAATTGAAGTGATAAACAAACGTTAACAGTGGAATTGAAGGTCCTTACCGTTCCACAGTCGGAAATAAAGACTTTCAGGGAAGTTCCGGCGAACTGGAATTAGTTGAATACAGCGCCTGAATTCGATTTCAATTGAGAGGTTTAAGTTAGAAATAGTATAACAATTGTTGAACTACAATGATATTGAAAGATTTACCGTTTGAGGATGAATACGGTTTTCCGGCGACTTTTGCAGAAAATTCCGGCGAGTTAAATTAGACGTTCTGACGGTCTGAAAATGTGACATGAGTGAAATGGAGTATTGGTATGTCGTTTCTGAGTCGCGAGAGAGGTCTAGAGTTGAAGTAATTGAGACCTTGATTCTTTTCGGTTATAAAAACCGATTGTAATGAAAATTTATGTTCAATCACCACTGAATTGATTAAAGACATCGGTTTATCGGTTATGAACGTGAATACGCGAGTAATCAAACATTTGACGATTGATTTGCCGATTTCCGTTTCTCAGTTGGCGCAACCGGTTTAACCGAGTTTGTGTATAAATTTCATTTGTTTCCTAGAGATTACAGAAAACACAAAGTGGCGGAGTGGTGATGTGAGTGTATGTTAAGTCGTTGGAGTTGTTCTTGGCTGACCCGGGTTCGAGTCCCGGCAGCAACATATTTTTTTTTATTTTGTTTTAACTTTTTATCAAATATAATTTTTATAGTTTAGTTTATTTATTAATTATGTATCGTTTTAAATCAAAATAATCATAAATATTTAACGTAACTTTTATAACCTGATATTCGATTACAAAACGGAGCGGGTTTTACCAATGACCATACCTTTGACTAAATTTCTACAAGGATAACCTTGCGTGCAATGTGCAATAGTGCGCCTTCCTTGGAACCAATAGGTCATATAATGAACCTTGCGCACTCAGCGCAACGGTGAATTGGACCAGCATCAATAGGTCACACAATGAACCTCGCGCACTCAGTGCAATGGTGAATTAGACCAGCATCAATAGGTCACACAATGAACCTCGCGCACTCAGCGCAATAGTGAATTAGACCAACAACAATAGGTTGTACCTTGCGCACTCAGTGCAAAGGTGAATTAGACCAATACAATTAAGTCACACAACGAGCCTTGTGTACTCGCCACAACGGCAAGTTAGACTTACACGCGCAGGTTACTAGACCTTGCGCATAACAACATTCCTCTGAGCTGCGAATCCCAAAACCTTGCAAGGACAAGACACACATGAGAAGCGCCTCATAGTCTTGGCACAAAAGGACATACCCCTGACACCCTGCGCTGGCGGGAAAAACCTTGACAGCCTCGCAGAAGGGGTAAGCACTAAGAGATGTTGACCATACCTTAGGGTACGAAGTGGCAGAACTGTGACCAAAGGTTACTCGGCATGTTGCGTGTGACAGTTCCCATGACCAGTGAGGCAGGCGTCAGACCATACACCAACCACGTCTCTGCCAGTGACTGTTCCACCTTCTCCACTTTCGGCTGGCAACTGGCCTAACAGTAGAAACGGCTGCCTTTACACGTGGCACCACTCAACATCCGACAAAACACACCTCCTGACAGTGGACATTAATTCTCCTACACGGAGCATTTAATGTCTGATGCCGAGGGACAAAAAGGATGTCTCTGGCTGTATGGGCCGGGCCCAAGGCCCACCTGCACTTCTCCTGAACATACCTTTTTCGGCTATAAATAAGTATCGAATCTTCAGGTAAAAAGACACTCTCACAATACTTTACACAACACGCACAAGCTTTCGCTTAGACTTGCACTGCTTGCTTACCATCCCACAGATACTTATTCTCACGCCGGAGTGTGGTCACGGAGAAAACCACCCTTTCCCCGTGGCGAGACTAACGGTGCTGCTAGTTTTGGAGATCAGCTGGAGCGAGCTTACACCCCAAAAAGTGAAGTGAGAGGATAACCTTTTATGTAGGAACACCCTGGTTGTAACTTATATATCCCCGGATATCACTAGGTTCAACCGGTGCTTCTTCAATGGCGTAGAAAACAACACGCGATACCTTAGAATATTTCTGCTACGGTATATTTACTTACGCTTATATATAACTTTATTTTATAGTACAATAAAGTTACAAAAAATTGAATACGATTATATATGGAGTAAATTGCACAAAATATCCTTTATTTTTCCTCAAACTTGCAGGTTCCAGCCTTAATGTTTAAAACTTGCTGAAAACAGCCTTTACGTTTATTTTTGTTGCAGGTTCAATCCTTTACAGCTAAGGACATTATTTTCTTTAGTTAAGTTCCCTCACATGCATAACATGTGAGGGTATATTCATCATTTGGGTTGATCTTCCACCTACTTCAATTATAAAAAAAAGAATATTTAAGTTTCAACCTATTTTAAACAAATTCTAACCGCAAGGACTAATGTGCAATAAAACCAAACTTTTAAAACCAGAACACCGGTTTTCCATTCTTCTTCTCTGGCGACTTCGTCCGATTCCGGCGAACCTGGAAGTCAACAATAAATACGCATATTTGCCACATACGTTTGTTATTGAGAATACCACAATCAACAATAAATATGCATATTTGCCTATTGGGTTACGCACAAAATGATGAAACAAAGTTACATGCAGAATCGAATCATTTGACTTTGTATTTTTGAGTTCATTTTTATTCTTTAATTCAATGCCAAAAGTTGTAAAACATGGAGGTGATGTAACTGCTTCCCTAAAAAGGAAGCTAAATTGGAAACTTACTCCTCTGTTAGCACGTCTCTTCTGCAAGTTCATTAACTTAATACTTAGTCCTGAATTTTAGATGTGGTTGTTTCTACCAATTAAACTTATTTATGGGTCGGTTCAATTAAACTTCCCCCTCTGGTAACACGACAAATTTATGTAGAATATTTGACAAAATTATTGTACGTAAAATTAGTTCTTTGGAGAAAAAGTGTTTCAGGTCAATGGGTATAGAAAACCGACCCATTTTACGACATCCATTGAAGTTCGTGGTTCAAACAGGAAAAAGAATTGAGGTAACTTACAGCTCAGCAAATATTTTTCCTTTGTATCGTTTTGTGATAATGAGGTAACTTACAGCTCAGCAAACATTATGGACTTCCGGGTTTGCCGGAATCCGGCGAAGTCACCGGAGAAGAAGGCTGGAATACAGGTGTTTGGTTTTTAAAAGTTTGGTTTTATTGCACATTAGTCCTTGCGGTTAGAATTTGTTTAAAATAGGTTGAAACTTAAATATTCTTTTTTTTTTATAATTGAAGTGGGTGGAAGATCAACCAAAATGACGAATATACCCTCACATGTTATGCATGTGAGAGAACTTAACTGAGGAAAATAACGTGGTTAGCTGTAAAGGATTGAACCTGCAACAAAAATAAACGTAAAGGCTGTTTTCAGCAAGTTTTAAACATTAATGCTGGAACCTGCAAGTTTGAGGAAACATAAAGGATGTTTTGTGCAATTTACTCTTATATATGTAGGTTTTAATTTTAGGTGTTAAGATCTAAGTTTGATATTTATGAACAAATATTGATTATCACAATACAATTCACAATTAGAGAGATATTATCACAAATTGTTTTCTAACGATTCACATACTCAAAATTTTTACAGTAATGATTTCACAATCTCCCCCTTAGTCGATCACTCACTAGAGCTTTTCGTACAAAAGAGACTGTGTGTGAAGTGATGAATAAATCACTACTATGTGTGATCTATTTATACAAGTACTAAAGCTCTGTTCATGATGTGTTGAGTCACCCTGATAGTGGCATCTAACATTGCTAACAGAAAGATTCTTAGATGTTTGGAAACATCTGAGCAACCTTATCCTCTATTCTAGGCTATACTAAACACTCTTTAAATAAAGTAGTGTTACATTGAGAAAACATTGTATAGTCTATCCTCTGTTACAGTTGTCCAAACATCTGTTTGGCCTAACAGATGTTTGGTATTCTTCATTAGACCTTTGCTTGATCAGGGCTTTGGTCTTCAACAGATGCTAGCTTTAATAGATGGTTGTACTCTTGAACAATGGTTGCAAGTCTTCAACAAATGTTAGGCATGCACTTGAGCAGATGTTCTGAGTAGGTGTTCAAGACTAACTATCTTTGGTGAGAGAATTGCTTCATCATCTGTTTATTTCTTGATCTAAGAGTCATGTTTGACTTTTGAATATCATATATTATTTTGTAAGTCCAACAATCCCCCTAGAACCGATGATGCCAAAACATATAGTTATTTGATTAACTTTTATTATCTTATCAATTGTTCTCTTATTTTGACCTTTGAATTGTAATTCAAAGTCAAGAGAAACAGTGTATTCTGGGTCTCTTTCAAGTGGCAAACTAATTAAGTCTGGGAGATCTTCAATTTATAGGCCTGAGACACTTTTCATTGTGATCTTATCCACTAGTCCTGAGCAAGGTTAGTTCATGGTTGTCTTTGTTTGACTTCTATTTTAAAATATTTTGACTAGGAGGATATTCCGGGACTAGAGTTACTTCTGATGAGTTTGGAGATACTAGTCTTCCCATTATTGTGCTATCACATCTTTGTTGACTATCGTAAAGGTCATGCAAAAACCTAATTAAACTAAGTGGATAGCGAAAGTAGGTATCGTATCCACGTGGAATTTGTGGCCAGTGTATAAGATTTAAACTGAAAGCTAAGATTATCTATTTGGGGCTTTAATTAATTGATTTCAAAAACACCAAAAACTAATTAAGAAAGTTGTGATCAAAATGAGAAAAAGTAACCTCCATCCGGAATCCCGATTGCTCATTTTAACATAAAAACCCTTTTGCAGATTCATAACACCACATAGACATGGCGTTGGAATTAATAATTTGATTAATTATTAGAGATTATTTTTAAGACTCACCATACAACCTAATAATCCGCTTAATTATACCAATTAGCCACAATTTACCAACCCGCTAGCCATGTAAGGAAATTGCCAATACGCTTGATAAACGACAAACAATTCAAATATAATAAACGTTTCACAAAATTAACACAAGTGGGCAAGATTTACCAGTTAGAAAGAATCTGAAAAACAAAATTTCAATGTAAAACAAAACAATCTTTCATCCGGGCGGAAGTCACAATCGTTTAGCCGTGTATACTAGTCATCCTGTATCGCGAAGTCCAAGAATCTGCCATAAAAACTCTCTTTCTTTGAGATGTCTCAAAGCTGTCCCTTCTCAATTGTCGTCAAAGAATGATGCTCCTAAGAGTTGCGTCTTATATCCCCCTTCAACTTGCCATGCAAGAAAAACAATATATCATCCGCCGCCAAAAATGGCGATCCCTCATTTTCAATTCCAAAATCTCTACCGAATAACCTGGCCCAAGGGAAATATATGAGGCCCATTTACTCAAAAGCCTACATGCCCTCTCGATCTCGTCAATTTTCATGAGCTACAATTTGTTTCTTTTAATTTTTCTTTTGTTTCCATGTTTGATATCTTTATCGTCTTCCATTTTCTAATTCCTTGCACATCCTCATTAAAGCTGCCAAACAACACAAACTAAATTAAATGACAATAGTAATGAATTCCATTCAATTTTATAATATCATAATCAATTGTTGTTTGGTTTATTTTCAAAGTGACGTAAATATGCAATTTCTCTTAATTAATTACACCATTCTCTAAACATGACTTGTTTCCTCTTAGAACTTTCAACTTATAATTTTAGCTCAAATTCTTCCTAACCCACAAAAGTCTAAAAACAACTAGAAATAATATATCTTCTAACAATATCATTACATTTATAATGTAATTAACATCAAACATCAAACAATATGCACCTAATATGTACCGATCAATCTTCTTTCCTGTTATCCTTCTTCAAGTCATATTTTATTTTAAGAAATTCCCTTGTAGCTTTTGCTATGTTTCTTGCTGATGGGAACTCATAAGGATTTATCAAAGTTTTTATAGGAAAGTCTAGTTGCTCATACTCTGGTCTTTTTGGCAATTTGGATCCTTTTCTCTTAGAATTTCAACTGTTTGTAGCTTCTAAAAGTTGTTTACTTATTCCATTTGGCTAGAGTTTTCATGGTGTCTCTTTTTGCAGTTATTAGTTCTTTCTTCATTCTTCTTATCTTCAGTGCCTTTTTATCATTTGGCTTTTTGCCATCTAACCAATTTTGGCTTGAAGGGGGAAATGTTTGGAAAAAGCTTCAACTTTTCTATCATTACTATTTTATCTAGTAAGGATTCAGTTGGCCATCCAACAATTTGGTCTTTATCAGCATCATATGATTTCTTTTCCATGATTTGATTGAGATAGTCTTTTTGAGTAGCTTCTTGAGATCTGCATCAGTGCTAGGATCATAGGATAGGTTCTTGCAGAACATATTGTCATAGCCTATCAGGGCTTCTACCTTTTTATATTCTTTTGTTAGAATCAACATGATCTGCTTATCATCCTTCCCTTTATTTATATTAAGAACCATTCTTTTAGTCTGCCTTTTCTTTAATTCCAAGTATTCTTCAATACTGGTTGGGCTAGCAAGGCTTTCATTGCAGATGGTGTTGATAATATTGTGTTAAAGGTTGTGGAAATTTTGGCGGTGGGAATTTTGGTTGGTGATTTGATAGGTGAAGTAATCATGTTTCTTTTTCTGATTTGAGGGGTAGATGGTAGTGATTTGGTGAGTGAAATGGTTGTAACATTTGTTGGTCTTTTTGAACTACCGACAGATGTATTTAATGTAGTGGTTTGTGAAGGAACAGTGGTTGGAGCAGTGGTTTGAGTAGACGGTGGAACAGTAGTTTGTGTAGAAGGTGGAATAGTGATTTGTGTGGTCTTAGCCTTTTTAGTTGGATTTGCAGGTGGAAGCTTTCTCAGGCTATCACTACTCTCCTCCCTTTTAGCATCATTTATAGGATGTCTAGGAGTTGGAGCAACACCTGTTGTTTAAAGGAGATAGTCTTTTATGGCTTTGATTTCTACTTATGTGTTAGAATATCTGGCTTTAATGTGGATATTGTGAGTAGCATCTGCAGACTACTTTTAAAGTTGGAGATAAGTTTGGGCATGAATCTTCATCATATCTTTTATCTTAGCCACTGATGTCTCAAGATTTTATACTCTAACCGTCAATTCTTTATGTCTTAACTCATCACCTAACCGAATAGGATCATCTGAATTCCCACTAGAAGTGGTTGTATCTGGTTTGAACCAGATGCCCATTGTTCTTGGTACTGGAACTTCTAATTGTTTTCTGAGTGTACAATTGTAGACTCAACAATTGTTACCTTCAAGGGGGTCTTAGCAATGTAACCACTGTCTGATTGTGAGACTGTTGTCTCTAAAATTGTAGTGGCTGCCCCACTTGAAATACCTTCCAGTGTCTCTTGAGACACTGGAGGTGTAACCTTCTCTACTTGTGGGTTAACACTGATTTCTGAACTTGCCCTAGTCACTTGTAGGGGTAAACTCTCAGTAATGTGTTGTTAAGAGGAACTAGGTTGATGCTAGTCAGGATTATTAAGTGCATCAAACAATTTTTGTAATGGTGATGGAAAAGTTGAAGTGGGTGGATGTGTAGAAAGAGAAGCAACCATGAGAGAGGGGCTTGAGTGGAGATAATCAAGTTATGTATCTCCCTATGATGTGGGTCCTCTGTGTTTACAACACTCAAGCCCCTCTCTCATGGTTTCTTCTCTTTCTACACATCCACCCACTTCAACTTTTCCATCAGTTCAGGGTGATTTGAACTGCAATGTCGTTTACTGTGGATAAGATTGTGGAGGGCTTACGGTCATGAAGTAAGACATCCGACTTTGCACAAAAATCTTTGATGTTTTCTAAATGAATGGGTGCATCAACGATGAGAGCATCGTGATATTTCGATGTGGTGATGATATCGATGATCGATTGAAACTCTGTATTTGTAAACGATTTCACAAGATATGGAAGATAACTATGAGGTGGTTTTAAGGAAAGAGTCATTGTGAAGGTTACTTCACTCTTTTGAAGATCTCTATAAACAACTGATCTATTTCGAGTAATGGAATAAATATATTAGAGAATCGCTGAAAGATGATAATCTTTTTGATAGGAAAGGGAAATTTTGGTTTTTGAAAAATCAGTGTTTATCGCACAAGTAAGGATAACCTTTGTTTGATTTACGGTTTTTATAGGGTTTTTCAACAGAGGTGATAACATGGCTAAACGATTACCTTTTTGTTGACGTGGTAGGTTTTTATTTGTCAACCAAAGTTCTGTTTGATCAAAGCTCTGTTCAACAAAACCTTTTGATAAAGAAATATAAGTCCTGTTTGCTAAAATATCTGATTGAAACCTATGTTGTGCTCATCAGTCGTTTAAATAACCAAAACAGTGGTTTACTAACCTGAGATTGACTCTTTAGTCAACAACGTTTTGAAAAACCTATGTTTAAAACCTTTATTGGGTTAAACAGAGTTTTTGGATGGAAATAGTGTTAATGAAAACAGTGGTTCTGTTGCCCTGGATAGTGTTTATCACATTTAAACGGACTTTTGAATCACTGGAACAGTTGTTTGACTCTGAACAAAATTTTGTTTTCGGTGATCTTATCAATCATTTTTCTTTTAAAAGAACCGATTTTGAATTTTCTAAAAAATATTTTAACGTTTAATTATAGACGATTGATGAAACTATTTCTCAATCTCTATTTAGCATCCTAATTCTGGTGATCAATCTTTCAAAGGTAGATGTGTCCAAAGCTTTTGTGAACACATTTGGCAACTGATCTTCAGTGGGAACATGATGGAGTGAAATCAATCCCTTTTCGTAACAATCTCTTACAAAGTGATGACGATGTCAATGTGCTTTATTTTTTTAATGTGACAATGGGTTCTTGATAATGTTTTCAGCTGCTTGACTATCCAAGAATAATGGTATCTTTAAAGAAGTTATACCAAAATCAAGTAATTGATTCTAAAGCCATAAGAATTGTGCAGTGCAACTAAGATCAGCTATATACTTTGCTTCTACTCTAGAATGAGAGACTACTGTTTGCTTTTTGCTTTGCCATGAGACCAAGGCATTACCTAAGAATTGTCAACCTCCTGATGTTGACTGCCTTGTTTTGTGACAACCAGCAAAGTCGCTATTCGAGAAACCTGAAAGCTCAATGTATTCATTTGTTGGATACAAGATACCAGGTGTGGGAGCACTTTTTAGGTATCTAAATATCCTTTTTACAACTATTAGGTTTGACTTTCTAGGTGATGCTTGATATCTTGCACAAACACATGTTTCAAACATAATATTAGGCATTAATGTAGTTAAGTACATCAAGGACCCAATCATACATCTGTAAAGTGTCTTATCTATCAAGTCATCTTTTTCATGAGATATGAATGGTTGGGTTGTACTTATGGGGGTAGCACATGGTTTACAATCATTCATGTCAAACTTTTTCAAAAACGTTTTGACATATTTGTTTTGGTGAATGAAAGTTCCATTTTCTAATTGTTGAACTTGGAGACTAAGAAAACATTGTAACTCCCCCATCTCATTTCAAATTGAGCTATCATCATTTTTCTTAAATCATCACACAGTTTATCACATGTGGATCCAAAAATGATATCATCCACATTGATCTGAACAATTAACAGATCTTTCCCTTCCCATTTTACAAAAAAAGAGTTTTTTATTCAATTTTACCTCTTTTATATTTGCTGGATAAGAAAAAAGTGTATAAGGTATCATATCAGGCTCTAGGTGCTTGTTTTAGTCCATACAGAGCTTTGTTTAGCTTGTAGACATAATCAGGATGGAATAAGTCTTCAAATCCAGGTGGTTGACACACATAGACCTCTTCTTGGATTTTACCATAGAGAAAAGCACTCTTTATATCCATCTGATACACCTTCATGTTGTGGTTGACAGCAAAGGCCAGGAAAAGTCTTATGGCTTCCAACCTTGCTACAGGAGCAAATGTTTCATCAAAGTCTATTCCTTCTTCCTGTTTATATCCTTGAACCACAAGCCTGACTTTGTTTTTTTATAACAATGCCACTTTCATCGGTTTTATTTTTAAAGACCCATTTTGTACTAATTGGACATTTGTCCTCTGGTAATGGTACAAGTTCCCATACTTGTTGTCTTTTAAACTGAAGAAGCTCTTCTTGCATGGCTTCTGCCAAACTGTTGTCTTTTAATGCCTCTTGGTATTTGACAGGTTGAATGAGAGATAGAAAGTCCGCAAATACGCTAACATTTGAGGTTTGGCTTCTTGTGAGCACTCCTACATTAATGTCACCTATAACTTGTTCTAGTGGATGAGATGTGGAAGATAGTGTTTCCAGTGTATGGAATGATAGAATTTTGTGGTGAGGGGCATAAATGGAAATTTTTTGGTGAAACCTTTGTTGCCATTGTAATATGGTCAACAATGGTTTGAAATGATGGTGGAGGAATGGGGCCAAGTGGTGAGTTATTTGATGTTGAGGATGGATCAGCGGTTTGGCCACCAGCAGCATCAAAGGTTTGGTTTTGACTTTGGTCAACAGTGTTTTCACTTATTGTAGACTCACTGTTGTTTGGTGCAAAGGAACTTTGTGGGTCAGATGAGACTTTATATTGAGTTGGTATCTCAATGTCAAACCTGTAGTCTTTTTGTGATGCACTTTGTTTACCTGTATCAACACCAACCTTAGCAGTTACTTCTTCAAAATTGAACTTATCAAGTTCAAATAGTTTTGCAGGATTTTTAGGGATTTTCAAGGATGATAATTCATTGAATTTTACATTCAAAGTTTCTTCTATAGTCATGGTCCTTGTGTTAAACACTTTTTAAGCCTTGGTTGTAGAAGAATATCACAAGAAATATCTACAATCCACTTTTGCTGCAAATTTTGAAATGAATCTTTGAGATTCAAAATGAAGCATAGACACCCAAAGATTTAAAAAAAATGATATCAATGGTTTTATTTTGAACAAAATCTCATAGGCAGTTTTTTGATGCCTAGGATTTAGTAAGACCCTGTTTTGAACATAAGATGCAGTATTCACGACTTCTTCCCACAAGGACAATGGACGACCAGAATCTGCAAGCATGGTTCTTGCAGCCTCAATAAGGCATATGCTTTTTCTTTCAACAACCCCATTTTGTTTAGGTGTTCTGGGAATACTGAATTGTCTCAGTATTCTTTTGGATATGCAGAATTCATCAACCTCTTGGTTTCTAAATTTTGTCCCATTGTCCCTTCTGATGGACTTTACAGGAAGATCATATTGTTATTCTATTATTATGATGAATTCTTTTAAGATTCCTGCAGTCTCATCTTTTGAGTGAAGAAAGAATTTCCATGTAAACCAAGAAAATTCATTAACCATCACCAAGCGGTATCGTTTTTTTCTCAAGCTAATGTTTTTTACTGGGCTAAACAAGTCCATATGCAATGATTGTAAGCATTTGGTTGTTTTTGACTCTTCAATGGGTTTGTGTGAAACTTTGTGTTGTTTTCATTTTAAACAAGAGACACAACGTTCATCACATTTGAATGGTTTAATTGGTAGAACTCTAACAAGTTTTTCCTTTGTTAGAGTGTTAATAGTTTTTCAATTAACATGTCCCTAACTTCTATGCCACAACTCTGTCTATTTTGTAGAGGTAACAGAGAATAGGCAAACGTTGGTATTTGGGTTTCTTTGGACATGCTTACCACATAAACATTGCTACTTCTATGAGTAGGGCTATCCAAAAAGCTCGCGGCTCGGAGCTCTCTCGGATTTAGCTCGGAAAAAGCTCACACGATGTAGCTTGGTTTGAAAGTGATATAGCTCGGCTTGTAACGAGCCGGATTGGCTCGGGTTGGCTCGCATACCAGCTTGGCTTGGCTTAGCTTGGATTATTTTACTTTTAGTATGTTTTATTTTATATACATTATAATATCTCACAAAAATTGATTATTATTTACATATGATTAGGAGTGTAATTTGATATCTATATCATATTTAAAGGTTGATTACCATGCTAATGAACTTATATTGTATTTCATTGAAATTAAGAACGTATTTTGTATTTTAAACTTGATTTTCGCTTGTAATGTATTAGGCTTAGCTTATCATGGATATGTTCTTTTAAATTATTGAGTAATATTTTAGATTATTAAATTTTGAGAGCCATATATTAATTTTTCTTTCCAAAATCAAGTCAAACCAAGCTGAGCCGAGCCAGCTCGGTTTAAAACCATGCCGAGCCCTAGCTTTGATCTCCGTCTCGATACTAAATCCAAGCTGATCCGAGCCAGCTTGGTTTATAATCGAGTCGAGCCTGAGGTTTGCCCTAGCTCGGCCTGGTTCTGCTCATGAACAACCCTATCTATGAGCAACAATTTGTGAACTACTTTCGCCTATAATTTTGTCTATCATTTTGACAACCTTAGGTCCAACAATTTTATAAGTTGTCTTTGTAAAAAAATGAGTCAATGCCTTTGTCACTCATTTGTGAAACACTAAGTAAATTAAATTTTAAGTTGTCTATTAGATTGGCATTTTCAAATATTAGCTTTCCAGCTCGGACAGTCCCTGGCCCCATTAACTTTCCTTTTGAATTATTTCCAAAGAAAATATCACCATCTCCATGAGTAGGGAAGTTTGCCAATAGAGCTTTGCATCCAATCATATGTCTGTATCCTCCACTATCTACATACCATAGGCTATCTAGGCATGTAAATACTTCCAATTTTGTGGCCATAAATGTACAATCGCAATTATTCTCATTTTCAGTTGTATTCCAAGGATCATTATTTTTTACAACTTTATCACTACCCTTTTCGCAAACTATAGTTTGTATTGGGTTAGATATACCTTCACCGCTTTGAATGTTAGAAGTTTTATGGTTGTTTTTAACAATTTCTTTGGTTACACTGAATTTTTCTTGCAACTAATCCCATATCTCTTTCGCACTATAATTATGTGATAGTTTTGTATAGATCTCGTTTGGTAGAGCTCTTGCAACTATAAGAAGTGCTTTGGCATCTATCTCAAACTTTTTGAAATCAAGCATAGAGTAATCTTCCAATTTCTTTGGTTCATTTACACCAGGATTTTCGACACAAGGTGCCATTGGAATATATGTTATGTACACAAATGACCTCCAATATCCTGTCTTTTGTTGAGAAAGATAGTGTATCATTTGATGTTTCCAGATATGATAATTTGATCTGTCAGGCATTGGTGGTTTTCTATCGCAACCGGAGATAAGGGAATCATAGTTTTTGAAAGTCATTCTCTTTTGTTCTTTCTAGAAGAAGAACAGAGTATTGGGTAAGATACTATTGATTTCTTACACTTTTCTACTCTGAGCTACAAATAGTCAATTGATCTTTGATGAGCTGATCTTTTTGTGTTAAACTGATTCTGAAATCAAGTTTAAACGTGACCAAGCTCATATACCAACTATTAAGATTTGAGTTTGATATTTGCGAACAAATATTTATTATCACAATACAATTCACAAATAGAGAGATATTATCACAAATTGTTTTATAATGATTCATATACTCAAAGTTTACAGTAATGATTTACAATCTCCCTCTCAGTCGATCACTCACTAGCACTATTCATACAAATGAGAATGTGTGTGAAGTGATGAATAGATCACTAACATGAGTGATCTATTTATACAAGTACTAAAGCTCTGTTCATGATGTACTGACGTCACCTAGATAGTGACATCTAACATTGCTAACAGAAAAGGTTCTCAGATGTTTGCAAACATCTGAGCAACCTTATCCTCTGTTCTAGGCTATACTAAACACTGTTGAAATACAATACTATTACATTGAGAAAACACTGTTGACAACTGGTAATTTACGCGAATAACAAACGTTAAAACATATAAAAATAGTGTTTTAAGACGCGAAATATAAATATCGACTCCCGACATAACTTTACGTATTCTTCACCTTAGACAAACATTTTATGAATTATCACGAAGTTAGGGTGCGACAACGGGCCATGAAAATGTGTTTGGGCCACTTGAAATACTTATATGCACTAACAGACTTCAGGCCCAACCCACTCCGCTAACCCTAACTATTTAAGCACCTCTTTCTCCCCTCTCTTTACAAACCCCAGCCCCCATATGCAAAGTTCCTTATCCACACAAACCCAAGACAAAAAGAAAAACTAATCTTCCATCTATCTATCTCTACTCTCGTTCTCATCTCCCTCTCTATGAAGGTCGACCGACCACCAACCTTGGTGGTGGCGCTCGGCGGCTGCAATAGCAACGACAGGCGAATGTGCGACCACCACAGGCAACAGCGCTGTGGTGGGTGGCATGGGTGGATGGCTTCGAGAATGGGATATGGGGCGTTTTAGGGATGTTTATGGCCCGAGTGAAGGTGGTTACGTGTAGTGGACAGTAGCAGCGACGACGGAGGGTTTAAACCATAATGGGGGTGACGTGATTTAGGGTTTTCAAGGGGTGTGTGTGCGGTGACGCGACGGCAAAGCCGTTTTTCCAGCGTCAAACGGTCATGGTTCCGGCCGGTTGCGGCGACAGAGTTGGGGGTTATGTTTGGCTCAAGGTTTGGTTTGGTTCACATTCAGTTTTGGTTCGGGTTTCGCGGCACGGGTCGACTCAAGTAAACATTGGGTGTTTTTGGGTGTTCGGGTCATGTTTCAGTTCAGTTTCGAGCGCGGGTCAAGGCTAGTCAACTTGGGTCAGAGGCAGTCAACTGGTCAACTTTTAGTCAACCGTGGTCAACGTCAGATTTGGTTAGTTCGGGTTCGCCTTGGTTCAATTCAATAAGTAAACGGTAAGATTTGGTTCGGTTCGTGTTTGGTCAACTCAGTCAACTCTGGTCAAAACCGGTCAACTCGGGTCAAACCCGGTTAACGCGGTCAAACTCGGTCAACAAGCCGACACGAGTTCGGTAAAATCTTAACGACGTATATTAAATTATATTGTTTATATAATAATTAATATGTTAACGCGGACCCGAGCTCTAAAAAAACTGAACCGACGAACACAATCAAAAAGAAAAATAACAACCGAACTGGCGTATGTGACTCATGTATGTGATAGCTAAAAATCGAACCGATGTATAATGACTTAACGTTTATATAAATATATAAATTGGACTTGTATTCGACAAAAGATGTATTTGAAACATGACGAAAAGTTATACATATATAGTGTTGTTATATTTTGTGTTGAGTTTTGAAAATATATCGACAACTTGTATTGTCGAGGATCGTCAAAAATTAGAGGAAACTCTGTCTGTTTTTCATAAAAATCTGTAATATGAAATGTGTTTTATAATAAAAACGACACCTATCGGGATTCAAAGTATTTATAAAGATAAATATAAGAATCTATTTAGTTTTGACGACTCTTTATAACTCACAAAAACAAATTTATATTGTCCGACAAATGCGGTTTACAAGTTAACGAAACTCGAGAATTTATATAAAGTAAATATAATTATTTATAATTATTCCAACGTCTAGAACTCGGAAATTTGTAAAAAATAAATATAGTTTTGTATATTTATTTCAAACGTTTGGAAATTCGACAATTATATAAAAGAAATATAATGGTTTGTATTTATTTCAAACGTCGAGAATCCGAATATTCTTATAAAATGAATATAGTTGTTTATATTTATTCAAACGTTGAGATTTTGAATAGTTATATAAAAATATCTATTTCAAACGTCTAAACGAAGTACGAAAAATTACTGTACGATCTTAACCAATTATTATCAGTCATTTCGATGACAAACAAACGGAGCGGATCCTAACAAGCATACAACTATACAATTATTTTTGATAATTATCCATGAGACACGATATTAATATTTCGGCTACACGATGTTTATATACATATATACATATATATATATATATACATATATAATATATATATTATATATATATATATATGTATGTATGTATGTATGTCTACATTTTACAAAACACTATCCGGCAATGTATACGACGACTACTTGGAAACCGTACAAATACTTATACAAGTTTTCGATGTATTATTTTTATATAAATATTCGTTACATACACGTACTACCTTTCGAGACGACTAACACGATCTTATACATATATTTATATTTATATATAAATATACATCCTAAACCTCCCGGAAGCTAAGTCGCTTCCAAGACCTAGTATTTATCCCGACTATAAATGGGATCAAACAACCATAGATTGGTGATTTCAAATCAACAATAATAACACTCCCATAGAGTCGTTTTGTTAACGATTCGGTAGAGCTCGGTGACACGTTATTTTGCTACGGTTTTAGTAGTAACTTATAAGTTTATTCCTAGATTGCATGCTAGCGAGTTTATGTTTGTGGAAACAATATTTTGAAATCATATTATGCTAGCTTTGCACGGGATATCGAGGTGAGTTCATAACCCCCACTTTTTACAGTTTTACATTTTTATAAATGTTTTCGGGGGTGGAAAGACAAGAAAGTTTTGCAAAAGTACACAATATTTCGATGACCGAAAACAACAGATTTTTAAACCATGTTACAAATGAATTCCAACTACAATATTGGTTTATGCTAAACATACCGGTTTTTAAAAAACACACGTATTTTCAAGACGCGCATGCGTTTCATGGCTAGTGACGGGATTGTCCTAGCTACAATTTAGGACTGGATTGTCCTACATCTGCACAAAGGACTTGATTGTCCTACATCTGAACAACGGGACTGGATTGTCCTGCATCCTTTTCATTTTAAAAGCTTTTCAGTCTTACAACTATCGGGAAAATACATGTACAATGGTATGATAAGCTAGGAAATAAAACAACTTAGGTCATGTGTGAATAGGGTTGTACTTAAGCACCATTAATCTTGTTTAGACCATAGTACGAAAGGTTAGATCTATTGGGTTTTGGCAAGCCCCACTCTTGGTCATGGACCCACATGGAAGAGTGCATTTGTGTCTAAGTCGAGGGTAATCGACACAAAATCGTCTAGGTTTGGATTGCTTGCTATGTCGTCAAACATATTAATGTCCTTGCAAAACTTAATGATCAACAATTTCATAGACGCTTTACAAACCGGTTTTCATACAAATACAACTCACATCTTATTGATACAACTAAAACATATGAACTCGCCAACTTTATGTTGATTTTTTGCATGTTTCTTTCTCAGGTTACATTTTCAAACTATGGCACGGTTGGAATAGGAGAACCTATGGGTATTCGAGTACTTAACGGGCATTCACTTTCTAGAAGTCTTAGCATTAAATACTTACGCTGTGCAATAAAGATACTAGTCAGGTCACACCGACTCTGATACTTTAGCGGGTGTGACAGTATATACCCGAAGTATTCAAATATTGTGAAAACGTTTTCTGAAACGCATGATATAAAAAGACAATATTTTAAGAAACTGCAAGAATTTTCCCGAAAGGACATTCAGAGGTGTTTTGGGGTTGTCCAACAACGATGACATTTTGTTAGAAATCCTTGTCATATGTGGGATCAAGAAAAAATTCAAATGATGATGTATGCTTGTATCATAATGCATAATATGATTTTAGAAGACGGAGGAAAACAATATTCCAAAACTATTTTCCGGAAGATGTTGAAGGAACGCAAGCAACAATCGAGGAGAGAATCTTAAACGGTCAACTCTTGCGTTTTAGGGAATTATATAACGCGTTAAAGGCACATTTGGTCGAGCATGCTTGGGCGATTCGCCCAATTTGACACGATAGCGACGACGAAAAGGACTCCGAAAAGAAGAATATTTCGAAATTGGAGACTTTGAAGACGAAGGTTTGAATAATGGAGATCATGAAGAAGAAGGAGGCAATAATGACGAAGAAGACGAGTTTATATTTTTTAATTATTGTAGTGTTTTTCTAATTTAATGAAATGTTATTTGTTTTAAATTTTATAAATTTATAGATTAAATGAAAAAAAAATTAATAATTGAGTAATAATTGGTAGTGGGTTATGAGTTATGGGGCTCAACCGACTACACACACTTGTTATATAACCCCCCGTAACCTCTCCATTTACACTTTTTGTCATTTGTCGCATAACCCCCACCAAAGGGGGTTATGTGGTGTTACCACTATACATGGTGTTATGCCTTTCTCCACCTCAACAATTTGTTAAAGAATAGCGCCCTCCCAACCATCCACTGGGTGCCATTGGGGGACACTATTGAAGCCTTGTGAACGGGGATAGCGAGCATTCGCCAAGCCTGTTGGTGGGCCATGTCTTTGACTAGCCGTTGGCAACGACTACTTAAAAAATTATTTTAAAATCTAATATTATCCTTATAAATATACTCATTTAACCCATTTTTTAATACACAACTCACCAATTTCTCTCATCTTTTTAACACAAAAACCATATCTCACAACCCAAACCTTCATCATGTTTCGTTCAACAACGACCCGAAACAACAGAACCTGGGTTTGGTATCAAGGCCGTCATGATTAAAGATGATTGATGGTTAACGTTATGGCTTGGCGAATGCCTTATTCGCAGACACACTAACTAGTCTTAACTGTGCCTCAGGTAAAACAACGGAACGCGAAATCTCTACCTTTTATGGAAAGCTCTTGCAGCTATTAAAGAGATTTGTATCGACCTTTCAGTAACATTTTGAATTCATATCCGTAAGACCATTGTATTATGCAAATCATACTTGATTTACATAAATATTAATCTTTTCAATGTGTTTTCCTAAAAACATTTTGGGTGTGTTTATAGTGTTCAATATGCTGACTATAACCGAGAGGCAACTCCTAGCACGTTTACAGCGTTTGGTTGATGAGTTGGTCGCATATGATCGATGCATTACAGAGAAACTAGATGAACTTATTCAGAGGGTGGCTAATTTACGTGCGAACAAGTAGAGCTACAAGCTAAAGTCGACGTGCTATATGCGCATCATGCAATGGATCTATATTAACCTTTATTGTATAAGAATATTAAGTGTAATTGATTGTAAGTTTGTATGGAGTTGTTACACAATCAATCAGATATTTAGATATATAGTATGTATTGAATATAAACGTTCATGTCCAATATAAACGATCAGTGTTCATGATGCGTGCGACGCAACGGGCGCTGGCATTATACTAGTTATATTTATTTTGATTACTTGGTTTGGGTTGGATTGTTAATGAACATGAAAAGTTGAATTTAGTTTGGTTGTGTAGATAGAAGAAAGAGATTATTTTTTTTAGAATGGTTAACTCAAACACACAATGTCTACTAGTGGACTAGAACTCTTAGTCACTTAAAGGTCCTTGATATTTTTTTAAAGATAGTTAGATTGGATTGGATTGGGTTAGGTTAGGTTGAGTTGTGTAAATGAATTGAGGTGGAATGTATCGTGATTTGTTAATTATTTATTTTATTAATATCTTCTCATACGACAATAGTAGGCAAAAAATAATATCAATGACCTGAATCATTCATAGAATCTAAAACTTTGAAACACATGATCCAGATTCAACAAAAACACATGAACTGAATGATTGTTCCATCACAGCTTGGTTTGGATAATCATAATCCAGATTCCACATGAAGTCATCCCATAAGCCGTCATCTGATATGGTTTCCCACCACCTTGCAACATCTTGAGCCGTCATTGTTCCTTGAACTTGTTGTTGCCAGGCGGTGGCCACCGAGCCTGTGCCAGTAGTGGTTTCTTGCACTGTGGCTGGTGTTGGGTGCACTTCTGATGATTCAGATGATGTAGAACAGTTCATTGTTCCTTGAACTTGTTGGTTCTGGTTGCAGCTAAACTGAGCTTCATATTTTCGCATGTTTTCGTTCTGCAACGGCTTTCCTTTCTTCTTGAAATGGGTTCTCCAGTAATTCTTTATTTCATTATCTGTTCTTCCTGGTAAGTATCTAGCTATTATAGACCATCTGTATAGTAAATATATATATGGCTTTAGATATCACAAAATGATTTCATTTAAGCCAGTGAAGAAATGAGTTACCGGTTTCCCCATATAGCATGAAGTTCGATAATGATCCCTTCCTCTTGAGGCGATAATTGGCTTTTCTTAAGGCCTGGCCTTAAGTAGTTCACCCATCGTAACCTACAACTCTTCGCGTTCCTCTTCAATCCTATCAACCGATGACAAAATCATGATTAAGCCTGAAACAAACCAAGTAGCCAAGTACTTTTTGATAATAGACAATGGATGCAAGGTCAGATCTATGCAGATAGGACTACTTAAGGAAGCGAGCCAAGTAGGCTCAAAGCTAAACAATTCAGCTCGGCTTGTCTCCGGAATTCTTAACAAGTTGAAATATTGGCTCAAGTCAACCTATAAGTTTTTGAAATTTAAAAAAAATTGTATTTATCGTGGATATCAATTGTATTTCGTGTATGTATGGATAAATATAACAACAAAATAAGTATAAGCTTTTCTCCGCGAATATAACAAAAAAAGCATGTGTTTTTTTTTATATAAAAGTTAGGTGCCAGACGAGCAAGCTCAAGTCATCTCTAGCTCAGCACAAAATTTAAAAGAACTAATTAGGCTCGGCTCGTTTATATACAAGCTAATCTGGAGCTATATTTTTCAAACAAGTTACAACCTAAGAGCTATTTAAACAACTCTAAGAGAAGATATATGCATGTGTACGCTCTCGTATGAAATCCTACATCGGCCACTTCTGTAATCATACCTGAGCAACCAGCTACCGAGCTCCATCTTCCCTCCCCATGTAATGCAACATATTCCATAAGCAACTTATCCTCCATGGGTGTCCAAGGTCCCTTCCTCCAACCTTTCTCCATCATTCTCCACCCCATCTTGCCTTCCATTTCTACTCTTTCTTCCACTTATCGTCTCCGGTTCACACAACACCACTTGCTCTTTTAACTTGAGGCACCCCCTTTATATATCCTTCAACAAACATCAGCAGGTTCAGACCCCCTTTAAGAGATAGTGACCTCAAAATCTTTGGTATGACACTTACAACTCTGATATGGTATCTTATACTTTATTATTAATTATAGAATCTCTGAAATCATGTCTCCCCAAGTGTAGAACAACAAAACATTCCTTATATGATGACTACTTAGACTAGATGAAGTCATATTTTGAATAACACATATTAATCTTAAAAAGAGCACTGTCTTATTAGTTTAATCTATAACCTTAAAAAACACATAGTGGTTGTTTTTGTCTCCTTGAAAACTACTTGTGTCCAATCCCTGCATAACATATGTTGATCTTTCTTTGTCCGCGTAGAAGAAGGTTCTGGTTACTATTTCAGGAGGTGGAATGTTAAAATATGTAAAGACGATTAGTCAGCTAGCGGACACGTGTTATGGTACATGCATGGTTTGTTCTCAATTATCATGTACTATATATTAAGGCATTTATTAATGATGTAATTCATTTGTTTAAGTGATGATATGCCTATTTGGACATTGATGTGTAACACCAAAACTATATATTAATCAAAATCTTTCCTGATGTAGAATGGGTATTAGTATTATATTACATTATTATATGATCTGATGTTGTTTACGTCAAAGGGGGAATGAACTTGGTCTGTTTCTTTTCAAAGAACAAAACTTAAACGAGTGCAATGTGTGTATACGTGGATGTGCGAGATATTAATGATTGTTACGATGAACAGTTGAAAAGTTCTCAAACTATCTCCTTGTGTTTTAGGTACGAAAGTACACACCATCAAAAAGTATATTGTATTGTATGTAGTAATTAGTTATTAAAATAACTGATGACTAGGCAAGTATGTGACGGTTTTTGAGCTTATACACTATAGATTTAAGAACGGAAAGTTTTGTTGAGTTGTGATAGATATTTTTTTTAATGGCGTATGGTTAGGATGTGGTTAATGAGGTTAGTAGTTAGTATGTTAGTAAATTAACGGAGTGTGATAAGATATATGGCTAGTTATTTTAGATGACGGTTCACCATGAGCAAACAACTATTCAGACGACTATTTTGACTAGACATTGACCAAATTCAGGTAATAAAAAACTCATGTATCTTTGTATGATCTCGGTATTTTATGTTCATTATACTACACTAACGATGGGTGTACTTGCTCGTGTATCGTAGTGAGTGCTCGGGCGTTATTGTGTTACAAATATTAGGCTTGAAATCGTGAAACTAAAATTAATTAATAATTATATAGCACGTCAATTCACCCCGACGCATGGTGGATTTGGTCAACATTCCAGGAAAGATGGATATGACAGCCAAGAACCTCATTGAAGACATACAAGCCACTGAAGCAGTCAAACAGGATATGGAAGGGTCAAATGACAAGTACACGGCAGCTACAGAGAAACACAGGCGAGTCATAACCTTTGAGGTTGGTGATAACGTCATAGTTTATCTCCACAGGGAACATTTTTCGGTAGGGACATACAACAAGCTACAACAAAAGACGTATGGCACATACCTAATGATGCTTATGTTGTTGACCTTTCTAGAAACCATATATATCTTTAAGACATTCAATGTGTTCGACATCTACAAGCATTAACCATTAGAGCTTGTTGATTATCCTGAGAACTCGAGGTTCAGTTCTTTTCAAGTAAAGGGGCTGATAAGGAGTTGTTCCAAGAATTGGCTGACTCTTAGAGACCAGTTGGACAAGGGTAAATGGGGAATAAAAGGCTCAACTTCAAACGGGCATAACATGGGCTATGGATGGAGTTACAGTGCCATGACTAGCGAAAGAAAAGGTCTTGACAGGTCGGATCAGGTGGTTCGTTTACATGGAGTGCCAAGATACATAACTTCTAATATGGATAGTAAATTCCAGGCTCATATTTTGGCTAACCCTATGGAGGCGATTTGGCATGGAGCTCAACTTCAATAGTACTACCCACCCATATTTGATGGTCAACACATGGAAATATGATTCGTTGTTTGTATGGGTAGAAACCAAAGATGTGGGATGTCTTTCTTGCCGAAGATGAATTTTCTATATATAATAGTGCAGTTCACAGCTCAACAAGGGCTTCCCAAATTTTAGTTGTATATAAACATTCACCACTGACACGTGGTAGATTTGGTCAACATACAATGACATGAACCTCATTGAAGACATACAAGCCACTCTTGAAGTAGTCAAATAGAAGATTGAAAACTAAAATGCCAAGTACAAAGCAGCTACACACAAACATAGGCGGGTTGTTGGATCTAGTGGACCCCATAAAAGAATAGATGATTGGAAAGGCAAAATAATCTACAACATCTGATTACAAATAACAGTGCTTTGAAGATCTGCTCCTCTCAAAGGCAATGTCTCAACATTTGCTACTCTAAAGTCTGTCAAGGCCAAGGTCTGTTTGCAAGATCTGTTTGAAGACAAACTCTGCTTAAAGCCAAAGGTCTACCAAATAGAACCTTTTCTGATGAGACAAACTCTGATTAAGCTAAGGTCTGCTTTAGATCAATAGATGTTGAAGGCCAACAGAGGATAAAGCTCAACAGAGGATTCTCAACAGAGTTTATCAATGTAACAGTGCTTAGGCTATAGCAGATTTTAGGAGTTTGTTAGACTATTAGATGTCACTATCAAGGTGACGTTAGCTTAGATTCCCCAGATGTTTCATTTGTACTATAAATAGAACAATGCATATATTGTTTTATTCATCACTTTCCCTTTTGACATTTTTGTAGGAACAAACAGAGAGTGATCAGGCTGGGGGGAGTTGTAATTCTCATGCATACGTGAATCATTGTATTTATAAAAGCATATTGATGAAAAAAATATCTTCAGTATTGTGATTGAAAAGTTTACTATTACGCTGCACATTTCATTTCTGTTTTATCTTCTTTTATTATTTCATCTTAAACTTTCACAACAATCAAACTCAGATCCTAACAATTGGTATTAGAGCTTGGTCAATCAAATTAGATTTAAACAACCAAGTTGATATAAACATATCAGCTCATACTACTGATATCGTTTGTTCGTTGAATTGATTACAGAGTAAAAGTTTATTTACGTTCAAAAGTATTTTAAACAAACACCTGTATGTAAACAATAAAAAATGTCTCAAAATGCACAAGATACACACAACACTAGTACTCTGTACAAACCTCCGATACTTGTCAGATTGGAGTATAACATCTTGCAATGCCGGATGGGTCACATACTTGCTCAATAGAACACGAGTTGTTGGAAATCGGTTATCTTCGGACCATGATGGTGCCGAAGTGCTGAAGACCCCAAAGTTCAAGTACCAAAAAAGCTTGAAAACGACTCTGAGCAAGATTTTCAGAAAATCGAGCTAGATGCAAAGGCATTTAGTATCGTTGTTACAGCTTTGCCGAATGATATCTATGTTGGCCTGTTGCATTGTAACAATGCTAAAGAGTTGTGGGATGCTTTGAAAGAGAAGTTTGGAGGTACAGAGGAAGTTATTGAAAACAACCGAGAAGTTTTAAACCAAGAGTATGAAACATTCTGTCACATTAAAGGAGAGTCATTAACTCAACAATTTGAGAGGTGTAGCGCGGGTGTAGGCATACACCCGATAGACGCTCAAATATGCATTCCACAAGGTTGGGAGGAATTGACTCCTTCGTGAGTCCAAAGTGGTGTGTACGTTAATTGTGTCTCGGTCTCCATACCGAGCCCCGTATGTATGACAAACATATAAATCTGTTAACAAGGTTGGACGGTCAATTAACCCAAGTTATAAAAAGATTTTGTGCTGATACACACATAAAACATTTTTGAAATGTTTTCAAAATGAGTCAGTTGGGTGTATTTACCAGCGAAAGCTGACGTATTTTCAAAAGACTAATCTGCAGGTACAATACGAAAATAGGCCGGAAGTGCTCGGTAGTGATAGAGGATCTTGCAAATCCTAAACCTGCCCAAAGTCTGTTTTATATTCTTTCTATGTACAATTTATGATCCGCCTGTGGATCTTCTATTACAAGCTTGTATACTATTTTGTATTTTCGAACATTCGGTTTGTAATAGTAATTTTAGTCCAAGACTTCCGTTGTGCTGTGTTTAATTGACAATGATGTTATCAACTGATGTCACGATACTCCTCACCCGGGCCCACCGGTATATGGATTTCAGGGTTGGAAATCCGGGGTGTGACAAAAAATCACAAAACTCAAAAGCGTGTTTATCTAAAAAATTCTGATGTCAAGAAAAATGAGTATGAATCTAAAACATTTGAGAATCCACAGGCTAGTACTCAAAAAGAAAAGTCCAAACACACCTTCATCCCAGTCCAAACACCTATTACCAAAGAGCTTAATGTAACCTCTACTCCCAGAGAGGTTAAGGTAACAGATGCACCACCAGCAAACAAATTTCCAAGTGGATATGGCCAACCACCTTATAAAAGTGTGCCACTTGGTTATGAGATCTACAAAAGACCTTCAAAACAAAGAGTGAACAATCATCCACAGGTTACAACAACTTGACAGGAAGTGGGACACTATTGCTTTCGTAACAAGAAACTCTGTTGGGTTCAAAGAGATGAGTTTGACTCAGCTTCATGGTATGCTCTAAGCATATGAAAGAGAGTTTAACTAGAAAAAGAAGCTTCAAGAGTCAGGAAAAGTTGTTGATGACTATGCTTTTGATAGTTTAACACTTTTTGGTTAAGAGGAAACCTCTGGTGGAAGTAAGGATCAAGGTTATGATCATTTTATTGAGATAACTTCTAGTGGAGGATTTAACTCTGATTCTTACTCACCCAATTATGCTTTTGTAGCAAATGGGGGAAAACCAAGTTTATAACAACTTCTCTTTTGAGTTAAATGATCTTCAACATTTTGACCCTACTGATTTGGAAGAAATGGACATTTTCCACCCACTTGCTTTGCTAATTGTTATGACAAGCAAATTTTACAAAAGAACTGGCAGAAAATTTCCAGGGTTACATTGAGGGTTGGATAAATCTAAAATCAAGTGTTACAAGTGTAATGGGCTAGGCCATTTTGCTAGAGAGTGTAGAAGTCAAACAAGTGGTCCTATTGTCACGCATCCAAACCTAGACCACAAAACACTGTCCATTAAATCCAATATACCCTGCTCCACACATGCGAAACACTGCTCACCTTGCACACCCTATAACAATTGTTCTAGTTTAGTATGTCCAAACCACTATTCTCTAGATACAGTATATTCAAACCCAGTCCCTCAGGTTTAAGTGCAACATGCACCACAAGCTGCACAAACCTCTGCTGCTACAGAAAACAGTCAACAGAGCTTTTTCACATAAGGCTTTGTTGATTGGAGCAGCCTACCAGAAGAACTTACAGATGAAAATTTTGCTCTAATGGCCAATTTTGAAAAGAAAAATGATGAATTTTGTTTTATGGCACTAAAGACAATACTTGAAGGGGTAGAATTTGAGGAAGTGATGTCCAATTCTGATTGGGTTTGTGTAATGTTGAAACAGATGTTTTAGAAGAAAAGGTTGGTGAAGAAGTTGTGAATCCTCTTTTAGACCCATGGGAGTCTAGTGTTTGTGAAGGAAAGTGTGGTTGTGCTATGATGGCTGCTGCCAAGGTATCACCTCAAGTCCTTAAAGACTTATGTTCTAACAAATGTATCATTGCTTTTTCAAACATTAAAGAGGTGAGTGAAAACCTTAGAAACAAGATCGTAGATGATGAAATTCAGTTTGAAAAACTTGTTAAAGAGTTAAAATCAAAATTGTTTGAAAAAGAAAGTGAAATTAGCAGTCCCAAACATGAATCAAGCATAACTAATGATCAACTCCAAACAATGATAGAAAAATATCATAGTTGTAAATAGGTGCTTCAATTTACCCATATCACATGTGAAAAATAGGTAGAGTCCTATAAAGGGTATGAGTTGATGCTAGAAAAACATATCAAAAGCAATGTAAAATTTGGCATAGGCTTTCGCAAAAATGACCAAGGTTTTCAAAACACTTCTGTAAATGATTCTGGTTTGGTTGAATAAATCCCTACAAATTTGGCTGCTCAAGAAATTAAAGTCACAAAAACCAAATGGGAAGAAAATTGTTTTAGAAATACCTGAAGGATCCTTAACTTTTGAAGAAATTGAAAAAATATCAATTCAAACCAACATGGTCAGATGAATGTGATATTCTTGAAAATTTTAAGCTGAATGTGATATTCTTGAAAATTTTAAGCTGAATGTGATATTCTTGAAAATTTTAAGCCAATTAATTTCTTAACCATTGAGGGTGTGAAAGCACCTAAAGTGAAAATCATTCCCTTAAAAGTCCTTCCAGCAGATGTTATAACGATTTTGATAAAAAGGTTGAAAAGGGGAAGAAAAGAGAAAAAACTAACAAACATGTTTTGTGATTTTGTGAAAAGAAACACCATGTCATTAAAAACTGTTTACACCTAAAAGCATATGATATAAACAAGACAAGTGTGATTATTGTTGCACCTAATTGTACTATATGCGGGAAGAAAAATCACAAAAATCGAAAATGTCTTTATCTAATATATTCTGATGTCAAGAAAAATGAGTATAAATCTAAAACACTTGAGAGTCCACAGGCTAGTAGTCAAAAAGAAAAGTCCAAACACACCTTCATCCCAATCCAAACACCTATTACCAAGCTTAATATAACCTCTGCTCCCAGAGAGGTTAAGGTAACAAATACACCACCAACAAACAAATTTCCAGAAGGATATGGCCAACCACCTTATAAAAGTGTGCCACTTGGTTATGAGATCTACAAAAGACCTTTAAAACCAAGAGTGAACAATCATCCTAATGGTTACAACCACTTGACAGGAAATGAGACACTATAGATGTTTCAAATATCTGCTGAAAACTCTAACCATTCTCCTAGGCTTGTGGCTGGAATGTTTGTGACCCCATCCAAAGTCATTTTGGCTTTGGACACTCTTAAAAACTAATATGTTACTAATGTGTAGGGAGCTTCTTGTTGTCTTGATAGTTTATTGTATGTAGATAGTGGATGCTCCAGACACATGACAGGATGTAAAGCTCTTCTCAAAGATTTTCTAGCTCATGGCGGGGGTGATATGTCCTTTGGTAACAACTCAAAAGGAAAAGTGTTAGGGCCAGGGACAGTCCAAGCAGGAAAACTCAAGTTTGAAAATGTCAATCTTATAGACAACTTAAAATTTAACATCCTTAGTGTATCTTAAATGAGTGACAAAGGCTATGGGTCATTCTTCACTAAGGAAACTTGTAAGATTGTTAGGCCAAATGTGTTGAAAAAGATGGAAACAATCATAGCTGAGAGCAAAACACAGCTTGTTACTCACAGGAGTGGCAATGTGTATGTGGTAAATATGTTGAAGGATAATCAATGTCTAATGTCTGTCTGTTCTCAGTTGCCTCTAACAGAGAGACAGGACTATGGCATAAAAGACTTGGTCACACAAATCTCAAAACTATCACCACACTCTCAAAATAAGTTATTGTAAGGGTCCTTCCACCAAAACAATTCACATGCGATGAACGTTGTGTTTCCTGTCTAAAAGGTAAACAACATAAAAGTTCATTCAAATCTATTGATAAGTCCAAAACTAGTCAGTGTTTATAATTGTTACACATGGACTTCTTTAGCTCTGTTAAAATCATGAGTCTTAAAAAGAAGAGGTATTGTCTTGTCATAGTTGATGATTTTTCAAGGTTTACATGGACTTATTTTTTGCAGTCCAAAGATAAGACTGCAGGTATTTTGCAAGACTTTGTAAGAAAAAGTTGAAAAGCAATTTGATCTGCTAGTAAAAATCTTCAGGAGTGACAATGGAATAGAGTTTAAAAATAAGGAGTTGGATGACTTCTGTGTGTCAAAAGGGATTGTAAGGCAGTACAGCATCCCAAGGACACTAGAAAAAAATGGGGTGGTTGAAAAGAAGAATACGACTTTGATTGAGGCTGCCAGAACAATGCTTGCAGATTCAGGTTTACCATTGTCCTTTTGGGCAGAGGCTGTAAACACTGCTTGCTGTGTGCAAAATAGAGTTTTAATCAACTCAAGACATCAAAAGACTGCTTATGAAGTTTTGTTCAAAATCAAACCACTGATATCTTATTTCAAAATCTTTGGCTGCCCATATTTCATTTTAAACTTAAAAGATTCAATGTCAAAATTTGTAGCCAAAGTAGATTGTGGTTATTTTCTAGGATACTCAACTACTGCCAAAACCTACAAAGTGTTCAACACAAGGACTAGGTGTGTAGAAGAAACTTTGAATGTAAAATTTAATGAACTTCTTCTTTAAGAATCCCAGCAAATCCTGCTGAACTGTTTGATTTAGATAAATTTATATTTGAAGATGTGTCTGTCAAGACTAACAATGTAGGTACACCATAGTCTTCTCATCAAGATTATGGATTTGCCATTGTGATCCCACAATGTAAAGTCACTTCCACTACTAGAGGAACAGATGTTCAAATAGTTGTCAAAACTCTGCCACTGATACATCAACAGTTGTTGATCCTCAAACCTCTGCCGCCTCATCTAGTCAATCTACAGTTGACAAAAGTCCATCCTCTATGAACAAAAGTCAACCCATTTTTACACCTATTCCACCCATGCCTCCACCTCCATTCCAAACATATGTTGACTCTTCAAAATTGCCAACAGATGTTAGCTCAGATGATTTTCATATGCAGCTTTCACCTCTAAATGCCATCATTCCATACTAGGAAGATATAATCTACCTTAAAATCATCCACTAGACCAAGTTATTGGCAACATCAATGAAGGGGTACTCACAGTAAGTCAATTCCAAAACATTTGTCTTTTTGCTGGCTTTCTATCACTCACACAACCTGTCAAGTACCAAGAGGCACTAAGAGACATAGTTAGGTAGAAGCCATGCAGGAAGAGCTCCTATAGTTCAAAAGACAACAAATATGAGAACTTGTACCATTGCCTAAGGATGTATGTTTAATTGGCACAAAATGGGTCTTCAAGAACAAAACAGATGAAAGGGCATTGTTGTAAAAAACAAAGCTAGGCTTGTGGTTCAAGGCTATAGACAAGAAGAAGGCATTCATTATGATGAACCATTTGCTATAGTAGCAAGATTAGAGGCCATCAGATTGTTTTTAGCCTTTGCTGTCAACCACAATATCAAGGTGTATCAAATGTGCATTCCTTTATGGTAAGATCTAGGAAGAGGTATATGTATGTCAACCCCCTAGTTTTGAAGATGCCTTTTATCCTGATCATGTCTACAAGCTTAATAAAGCTTTGTATGGCTTGAAACAAGCACCAAGGGCCTGGTATATGTAACACCTCGTAAAATTCACGCCCGGTAACATACCAACATGTGTACGTACCCTCAGATGATGCCTCAAATGAGTTAGCCACTCAACTCGCTTAAACGTGTCCAATTCACAAAATTTCATATACCGGACCATAAGCTACAACCCCAAACCGTAAGCTACGGTTCGGCATTGCTGAACAACAAAATTAAACATACCGTAACCTACGGTCAAGGACCGTAAGTTACGATCAGGACTTACTGAAACATAATTTTATTAACCGTAAGCTACGGTCTGGTGACTGTAGCCTACGACGAGCCCTGATACACTTTGTTTTTCATTATTTTAACTTTCAACAAATGACTCGGAGGCCCCTAGACTTCATTATTTTCATATTTCTTGCTTAATCAAGTCACCGCTCAACCCGAAAGTCTCTCGGTTGAGATGATATCTTTTGATTCACCAACCTTAAGTGTTACATATTATCACCGAACCTTTAACCATACCAATTTAGTAATTTAGCCTATAAAACCATAAGAACTCATATTTAACGTGTTCTAAGTTAGTAACTGTTTATAAGTCACTAAAGCACATAGTATAACACACGTTAACGTCTGATTATTCAGACTCTTCTTCATTACATCATGTGTTGAACGAAAAGAACTAATTGTGTCATTATGTCATTGAATATAAGTCAAGTGACAATTCATGACATTTAATAAAACTATAATTGAGGGACCAAAATTGTCAAAACCCCAAATTTCTACCAAGATGCCACCTATCCTGCAAATTGCCACTCTCTTGCAGCTCTTGACACCTATCTAGCCACTTGTAATAATCCTACAACACCTCTAACACATGGCTTCATCCTCTTACACCCTTTTGCACTATACATCGACCACCAAGTTCACTTCATTCCTTACTCATTTCCTTTTCTTCCCTCTATTACTCTCTTGGGATGTAACATCCGTCAAAAAACGGGTTTCCAAAACCCGCTTCGTTTATTAATCGAATATCCAGATAAAAATTTTCGTTGCTTATTTAATGCTCAAATTAATTTTAAACGATTCATAATTAATAAATAAATTAGAATTTAAAATCTACAATTAAAAATTAATAATAAATAAGGAATAAAAAAATAAAAGGAGACGCCGGGTTTCGAACCCGGGTCACCCGCTTCAACAAACGCACAACACACCGCTCCGCCACTTGCCTTCTTTGTTAATATACTGAAACAAATAATACTTAAATTAAAACTCGAAATCAAAATCCGGAAATCAGCGCGCCCAATCCGCAGTCGCCGGAAATACCGACGATTTCGCAAATCACGACCGTTTTTCTTTGACTGAACGCGTGAAATAACTTCGACATCGGTTATAGTCCGATGTCTAATTCCCCAATACCAGTCGTAACCGCTGGAGAAACCTTGACCACGAATCAAGACAAAATTCAGACTAAATGCATCCTGTTCTACCCTATAAATACCCCCTCAATCTTCCGGGAATCCTTTCGTTCAAGACCGCACACTTTTCGTAGTTGAAGTGCTCAGAAACTCGTCGCCGGAGATTTCCAATTTCGCCGGAATTGGTCACCGGAAAACCGAACCCATTTCATTTCTTTGCCTTACTCTAAAATAAGACTTCTAGAGCTCAGACAGAAAGCACCGCACTCACCTCAAACTTCTGGTAGAGCCTTTGTCGCAAGTTACAGTTCGCCGGAATTTCTTTCAGTCACGGAACTTCATCGGAGATCACACCTGTTCGGTACAACATCCTTAAATCCTTTTCTGTTTAAATTATTTTCGTTATCAGTAATAATCAATCAACTAATTCAATAAGATTTGAGTAAACAGTCGAGTTATGATTCTGGGTATTAATTCAGTCGAAGAAGATGAAGATTTAAACAGTTTATATGTACAATTAAAACCGGAATAATAACCGGGTTAGACACACAGTCCAGTGGTGGACTGTGTGCAAAAACAATAAGCACGTCTCGGGTTCGATTTTGTTCTTGTTTCGATTCGTCGCAATATTCAAACTTTTTTTTATGAGATTCAAATATGAAACTTGACAGTAAGTATATAAAAGAAATAAAAATCTTATATCTAACAGGTTAGACACACAACCCAACTAGGTGTCGAGTTCGAATCCTGCTTCTGTAACCGGGTCTGGCAATTATCAACGCTTTTTAAATAGAAACATAAATGAATTAATCTAATTAGTATATAAATATAATTAAAACAGAGAATATTTCGGGTTAGACACGTAGCTCAATTGGTAGAGCGGCGTGCACGCGTACGAGAGGTCACGAGTTCGAACCTCACCCAGCGCATGAATAAACTGAATCCGACCGGTCAGCGGTCACCGGTCACGTCACGGTCAACGGTCAATATTTTTATATTTTTTTATATTTTTTTATTTATTTATTTAATCAGAAAATTATTTAAAAATACTTAAAAATAATATTTTTAAAGTTAGAAAATGTCCTTAAACTCACAAAAATAAATCTAACAATCCCATTAAGAACACTAATTAAAAATATTAATCTCAAATAAAAGTTTATTTATTTATCGAATTATTATGTTATTATTTAGGTTAGTTTCTCTCGTGGTTAAATCCAAATTCGTGCGCATTCATCATCATCCAAGAAAACGCACCCACTGTGAGTGAATTCTTAGAAATTCCCCTTTTTATTCATGTTTTGGGGTGTATCATGTGTCGCTATAATTAATTCGCTTATTCAAACTCGTGCTATTACCATTATATGATCTAAACTTATAATGTAAATATTGTTTGTTGTAATGTGTGTTTACATTTAGTCAAGTTGCGTGCAAATCAATTCATTAGGCCCATCAGTTCCTCGTGGGAGACGAGTTGAACATCGCGTGCCTCAAAATCATTCATTAGGCCCATCAGTTCCTCGTGGGAGACGAGTTGAACATCGCGTGCCTCAAAATCATTCATTTGGTGTGTGCGTGTGTATTAATTAATATTATGTGTTTTGTGATTAAATTTACATTTACGTTTATTCATATTTGGTTATGCTCAATTTTATTCAAATAACCAACATAACTATCCTTTCAAATGTTTAAAGAAGATTCACTCGCCAACTTTTTGTTGACCCAAAACCCTATTTTTACACATGATACAGGTGGACAGGTTGAAGGAAGGAACACATAGGAAATTGCCTTAGAAGAAAAATAATGAAGTTATGAAAAATGTATTTGAACATGTTGTATTTGTATGCTTATTGTAATGTTCTTTAAAAAGAAATAATAAATATGAAACTTTATAGTAAATGTCATGAGCTTTGATGAAAACCCAATCATGCCCCGATCACCATTTCTACTGCGGATCGGGGTGTGACAGATTGATATCAGAGCTTTTGACTATAGGGATATAGGATAAGTTATTAGACCCTTAGAGCCTATACTATAGTTGATTAGATTTTAATTGTTTATGTGGTTACATGCAAACTCATGATGTTTATTTGTTTCATATTTATTACACACACAAATGCATGCAAACACTTCCACTATCATATTGTGAGATATTTAATGAGTTATACTTATTGTCAAATATAACAAGCTTACATATACATTCATCACGCCTATTTCAATGTTCACATATTCAAGTCACCCTCATATTCCTTTATTCAAGATTTTGTCGCATTTTTCGTTTTTCAATCTCATCAAAGTGAGTTCTACGACGGTATGTAGTAACTGTAAGGGTACAAGTACCGTAGTCGGAACGTCCTGTCTAGGTTGGCATTCGTATAAATCCAATATAACGGACCAGTTTGCCTACCTGGGGACTAACGATGAGAGTACGAAGGACCTATTAGGCCAAAGCATGCCACACCAAACGTCGTTCGAGCTAACCCCACTTTGAGGTGTCACCGTGTCCACACCTGGATGCCTCCGAATTTCATACGTTACATACATATTTCTCGATTTTCTCCGGGTTTTAGTGTACGTTACCATGCTAAAACATGCGAACCATATGAAAGACCCGGTAATCATGGGGGCCCACATGATTACGAAGGTGAAGTATGGCGGCATGCAAGGCCCAATTACGAGCAAAGTTCAAGACATCCTATGGATGTAGTAAATTTATTATTCTTCATTTATTTTATGAATGTTCATTCCTAAATATGATACATGATCCCTAAAACGTCAAACTCATAGTCTTGATACGTGTTTCTTGTAGATGTCTTCTAGCCTCTCTCGTAGAAAAATGAGATAAGGAAAAACCCGCGAACGCATGGCTGCCCAAATCGCTCAACAAATGGCTGCCGTAATACCCAACATCGTAATTCAAGTACAACAGGCCCTTACCGCTAATCCTGTCAACCCAATCCACCAAGAAGATCAAAACACTGTCAATCCTCCCCCAAAGCCACTAAATGCACCTTCAAGCATTTCAAATCCTGCGATCCTCCAAAATACGAAGGTACTGAAGGTGTCACTGCTCTCCTCTATTGGTTTGAGGAGATGGAAAACACTTTTCTCAATTGCGACTGTCCCGATGATCGCAAGGTGCGATATGCTACCGGTCGTTTGTTTGGAGTAGCACTTACATGGTGGAATACAGAGAAGGCCAAGCGAGGTACTGAGAATGATATGACTTTGACTTGGGAAGAATTGAGGGAGATTATGACAAAACGGTTCTGTCCAAGAAGCGAAATCAAGAAATTGGAAGATGAGTTCTATTCTTTGAAACAAAAAGAGGGCGACCACACTACATACAACAAGAGATTCCTTGAGTTAAATCAAATGGTCCCCAACTTGTTCAATCCCCTCTACCGTTTGATCGAGCACTACATTCGAGGTCTTCCTTCAAAAATTCAAGACCCTGTAATAAGTACCACACCTGCAACTTTGGAAGCAGCAATGGAGTTAGCCACAGAGCTCACCGAAAACCGAATACGGAATAAAGACTTCACGGAGGAGAAGAAGAAGGATAAAGCATCAACTAAAACCTCAAACTCCACCCAAACCGAATCCTCTTCACAACCCACTTCTAAGAGAAAACGAGATAGGCAAATTTTCGCTGTCACCCAACACAATCAACCAACTTCACAAGCCATACCCCTCCAAGCTATTCCAATCACTCAAGGAGCACCCAACTCTACTTACCCAAATAAGAAACCTTACATTGGACCTCACCCTCAATGCAACACCTGTTTTTATCACCATCCATCTACCTTACCTTGTCGACTATGTGGAATTGTGGACGTTATGGTCATTTGAGCAAGGCTTGTCACGCCTCTCAAAACCAAACCTCACCCCCTACTCAAAACATGATCCAAACATATCAACAACCCCAATACCCCATGTTCCCATATGTTCGAGCTTGTTTTAATTGTGGCGACCCTACCCACTTTAGAAACACGTGCCCTCGATTGGTTAACATCATAAACGCCCAAGCTCAAGCAAACCCAGTTAACCAAGCAAATCAAGCAAACCCAGCTCCACCACCAGCAAGAGGAAGAGCTTACAACATCAACACCAATCCAGTAGAAGATAATAACGGCCCAAACGAATCACCCAACTAGCTTTCCCTCACCAAGAGTCAAGACTCAACTCCAACCGTTTAGTTTTAATGTTTTCTTTAAGTTATCTCAATCTTTACGTCTCCCAGTTATAAATTGGGAATTTATGTATCCAAGAATTTTAATGCGAATTGATATTACAGTATTGTTTTATACTCATTGATTTAACATTCATATCATCAAACATCTCGACGTACCTCGATCACATCATTTAAAGAAGTTGGGTTGTGTCTCACTTTTACATAGACTAACCCCTTCATCATAACAAACGAGAGAGGTACTGTCATCATTCAGTCACGTATCCTTTCAGAATTGAGACTCAAGCTTTGGTTGTTGTGTTTGTTTATGTTTTAGAGTCACATAGAACTAATCATAATTTACTGATAAAGCCAATGAAAATTTGACAAGAATATGGTGGATACGCCGCTGGTACTTCCTATATATAAGTATTCTTGTCAAAGGATCAAAAGCGTTGTCAGGCGGTTATGAAAAGTTCCGTGTAGGTTTTAGTATTGTCATGGTTGAAGTTTTGTTTTATGATATAACCTTATCTTTCCAAACGTATCAATTCTCTCAAAACTCTTATGCATAAAAATCATGCTTAGTCAATCAACTCTGTTTATCCATGTTCCGCATTCTTATACTTTAGGCATCAAAAAGCGATTCCTGTAGCCGAGTATTCAACCCTTACTAGGAACGTTACCGCCTCAAATAAGATTTAAACTCTCACCATCTTCTAATTATGTAATTGTCAAATTAAAACATACTCCCTTCAAGTCAAATATACCACTACTACTTAAATTTCGGGACGAAATTTCTAAAAGTAGGGGATACTGTAACATCCGTCAAAAAACGGGTTTCCAACCGCTTCGTTTATTAATCGAATATCCAGTTAAAAATTTTTCGTTGCTTATTTAATGATCAAATTAATTTTAAACGATACATAATTAATAAATAAATTAAATTTAAAATCTATAATTAAAAATTAATAATAAATAAGGAATAAAAAAATAAAAGGAGACGCCAGGTTTCGAACCCGGGTCACCCGCTTCAACAAACGCACAACACACCGCTCCGCCACTTGCCTTCTTTGTTAATATACTGAAACAAATAATACTTAAATTAAAACTCGAAATCAAAATCCGGAAATCAGCGCGCCCAATCCGCAGTCGCCGGAAATATCGACGATTTCGCAAATCACGACCGTTTTTCTTTGACTGAACGCGTGAAATAACTTCGACATCAGTTATAACCGATGTCTAATTCCCCAATACCAGTCGTAACCGCCGAGAAAACTTGACGACGAATCAAGACCAAATTCAGACTAAATGCATCTTGTTCTACCTATAAATACCCCCCTCAACCTTCCGGGATTCCTTTCGTTCAAGACCGCACACTTTTTCGTAGTTGAAGTGCTCAGGGTAGTTAAATGACGCTTTCCTCTCTTGGATATTTGGCGCAGAGTTTTAATAAATCTTATTTTGGCAAAGAAGTTTGCGCGCAGTTTTCTTAGAAGTTATTAATGGGTATGGTTTCCTTGATTGGCTCAAGGTTTTTGGGACCATACCCCTTCAAGCCCCCCCCCCCCCAGTCCAATGTTACTCCTATGTAAGAATAAAGAGTAGGTGGAGCACTGGACTTAAGATAAATGTGGGCTAGGTAAGGACTAGCTTTTTGTTGCTTTATGCATCTTGATGACGTGTCGTAAGTGAATTTTGAAAAAGTATTTGAATTTCAAATATACTTAGACACGTGTCACTTATCTGGATGGTGTAGTTGGTGACGACGCACGTTCTTGAGACGTAGTGGTACTGTTAACAGGCTGTCAACAGTACATGTCTTACCGTATTTAATGCTTTTCGAGACACTCGCGCGCGTGGGGCGGTTACTGTTCCCCACTCGCCCCTGCGGTTACTTGGGGATACGTGACGGTCGCAAAAGTCACTGCGGTCAAATCGTGCATTAATTACGGTTAGTATATAAAGGGATCAACGATCCATTTGCTTCCTCACCCAATTATAACTTGAGAGAAATTTGTGTTCAAAAATTCCGGCGACCTTCAAAGTTTTCTAAGTTTTCTTCAAAGTTCGAGTTATGGCCACCGGTGCAAGTTCTGCTGAGATGTCGTCGTCAAGTTTGCCACCGCTAAAGTGGTCGAAGAAAGATTTCGATAATCTTGCCACCAACTTCCTTTTTGCTCCGTCCTGGAAAGCGTTTTTTCCGGTGGCGAATGCCACGGCAGCTGATGCGCCGGCCGGCTACATTACATTATTTTACGATTATTTTGCCGAAGGGAACTTCCGGCTGCCGGTGACCCATTTCTTGCTGGAAATTCTTGGTTTTTACAAGATTCATATTTCTCATTTGAGCCCGATGGGAATGGTGAGGATCCGGCATTTTGAGTTCGTTTGCCGATCGATGCAGATCGTGCCGTCGGTCGAGAAGTTTAGAGTTTTCTACCAGCTGCACTACTCGTTGGGTTTTTATTCGTTCCAACAGCGTGTGCAAGCCAAACGGTTGCTGTTGGTGCCCCGAAGTCCTACCACAACTGGAAGCAGAAGTTCTTCTTTATCAAGGCGGCGGTGATCCCGATGAAGATGACATTCAGGGCCGGTGATGAGATTGGAGACCCTTCCCATACCTGCCGACGAGGTATTGTATCAAGATATTAAAGATGTGCCCAATATTGTTTTGCCGGAGAGGGCCCTCATCGTTGCCGGGATGAGTATTTTCTAGAAGAAGGAACGCTAGGAAAAACCGGTGTATACAGAAGATGGAACTGGTATGTAACCCTTTAACTTCCTAGCAATATCTTTCAATAGATATGTACTGATGCAAAAATGTTTGTTATGTAGTTGCACCTCTCTACTTGGTCTCTTTCAAGAGAGAGAAAGGAAAAATGGCCGTCGTGCCTATTGCTGATGGTGAGGAAACTTGGTTCTCACAAATCTTGGGGAACTTTGAGTTGCCCAAGAAGGAGGATCTGGAGGCGCAGCCATATTCAAAGACTGGTAAATAAGTCCTTACAAAGTCTAAGTTGATATTGCAATATTACTCTTGAACATTTTTTCTAAGTAATATTGCAATATAACTAATGGCGCAACCTTTGCTCAATATGATTGATTATGTAGGTGATTTGCTAAACTTGGGCGTAGGCCCTGATTCGAAGAAGAAGAAGAAACAAACTGCTGCTGCGCCTCCCCCTTCCAACCCAGAGCAAAAAACCAAGCCATCAGCTGCTGCGAAAGCTGAGGGCAAGAAAGGTACGCTTCCCGTATCTGACTCTTGGTGCAATTAAGTGGTAGTGTCGGACTCACTGGAGGGTCTTGCGCCTGTAGGTTTGAAGAAACCGAAGCCAGAACCCGTTGACACCTCATCTCTTCCTGCTGCGAACCCAGATGATCCTTTGGAAGTACCTTCTAGCCCGGAAGAGGCGTTGAAGCGCACTTCTAAGAAGAGGAAGGAGGCAGAGACTAAAACTCCTGCGCCAACCAAAGTTGCGCGCTCGCGCATTGGTAAGAAGGGCAATCTGGATGCCTTTGCAAAGAAGTTCTCACCTGATACGTTTAGTTTGTTGCGCATTTCTGTCATAAAAGTTGCGCAGAATCTTATACTTGGTATTTGTTAATATGTTTTGCAGAGAAAATGGTGAAGGCTGCGCCGGCCACCTCATCTGCTATATCATCGCCGCGCAAGCTTGAGAACATTGAAAAGGGAGATGCGGGGCAAGAGACTCCTGTTCTTGATGCCGACCCCATTGTCCCGGAAAATATTGAGAAAGTGGCTCCGGAAGATGAGCCCAAAAATTTTGATGCTGAGAATCCTGTTGGCGAGCAGGTTAAAGATAAGGCTACAGATGTTGGGGAACCGTCAAAGTTGATATCCAAGGGAGCCGGACCTTCAACACAAAGCGAAGGCTTTGTGTTTGTTGAGGATTCGGAGGAGGAGTCGCCTATTCGCCCAGAGGAGACGCCTGGGGACTATTATTATTGCTCTTATTCTGAGAGGCGGGCCTCTGCGATTCATCAGCCCGTGTGGAAAGTTAAGTAGGGTGATGTTTTCACTGATTGGCACTCCTGCAGGGAGTGGTATAAGGGCATCTTCCCGCCGGCGGAGGTGAAGCGCCAGGAAGAAAAAGACCACGAGGCTACCTACGAGTCATATTTGCAAGAGTCTGCCCTTGCCTCTTCCACCATAAACAGGATTGTGTGCGAATGGCGCAGCATGAACAAAGAGTGGGATGAGGTTGAGCTTGAGAAGGCAAAGGCCAAACTTGAGAAGGAAAAGATGTTGAAAATGCTCGTCGATTTTGAGGCGGAAAAGGCCCAGTTTCAGGAAGAGAAGAAGACTGAAGAGTGGGCTGCGCCGTCGTGGAAGCGCAAGTGCGAGGCCTCTGCTGCGCAATATGCGGACGAGCGCAAGCGCTTTGTGGGGCTTGTGATCGTGATAACAAGGAAAAATTTCTCTGCGCAATGAAATTGAGAAACTCAAGAAAGAGAAAGCTGATGCAGTTCGGCAGCAGAAGAGGCGTGCTCACACAGAGAAAGGAACGAGCAGAATGAGGTATCAACCAAAATGACTCTCCTTCTTAAGAATAAAGAAATTGATGATCTAACTGCTATGCTATTTGACCAGGCACGGCTGCATGATGAGGTTGATAATTTGAAAAAAGATATCAACCTTCACCGAACAGAAAAAGCCGAGTTGATCCGCCGTTTGACTGAAGGCGAACAAAAAATTAACGACACGGAGGTCGCTCGCGCTACAGCAGAAAGCCTCATCGAATCCCTCATGAACCAGCTTACTTGGTTGCGGGAGTACGGGATTGTGGAGGTAATATTCCCTTTTCTTTATACATGTCTCGTTTGATTGTCGCAACATATACTAATTTGTATTTGTAAACAGATTGCAAATGCCATCCTTAACTCTACGGAGTTGGATGAGAGAGTGGCAGAATTGATGATCGCGGCGCGCAATGACGGGCATTCTGAGGGCTATAGAGAGTGTACTTTGCACGTGGCCCATGCACTGAAGACCGAATGGGATACAAGCCGTGCTGCCACGCATGGGCTAAATATTGCCGCCATTTATTCTGCTACCAAAGAAAAATATGATCAATTGCAAATTCCGATTATGGACCTTGTGGATGCCGCGCTACAGCAAGATGACTTTGTTGATAAATTAAAGGAGATCTTTCGTCAACAGAGAGGCAGGCGGGGACCAAATCCATAGAATATGAAATTTGTAATTTTTCACTTTGTGATAACTTGTAATGTTGCGCTGTTGCGCAAGTACTATGGATGTGAATATAATATATTTCAGTTTTACAATGTTTGCATGGGACCAATTACTTGTGTAGGACAAATAAATGAACAATTTCTGTTCTCATGTGTGAGCGTAAGTATTAAGTTAGCTTGTGGCTCATGAGTTTGTGTTTTTGTTTATCCAAAGGAATTGCATGCATTTGTAAATGAACATATACAAGACTGTAAGTAGTGGCAAAGTATTTTATTCATACTGATAAAGCGCAAAGCTATGGCTGCCACTAAGATTACATAACAAAATAAAGTAAGCAGTCTCGTTACGCAACGCTCAGAAGTTGCTTAGAGGACTGAGATTACATATAACATCGGCGTAGTTGTTAGGTGTTCCAGGTTCAAGGAACGCTGGATCCGTCCATACGCTTCAGAGTGTACGCGCCTTTTCCCAATACTTCATTTATCACGTACGGACCTTCCCATCGCGGGGCTAACTTCCCCGGTTTTTCGGCATTCGATGCTTCATTATCGCGAAGAACAAAGTCACCAGGCGAAAAGGAACAGATGCGCACCCTTTGTTGTAATACTTTTCAAGCTGGGACTTGTATTTAGCTTCGCGAATCGCTGCATTTTCTCGTCGTTCTTCCAATAAGTCTAGGTCGATGCGCCTTTGTTCTTTGTTATCTTATTTTCCAAAGCTAGCATTCTTGGAGATGGTAACCCAATTTCGACAGGAATCACAGCTTCCGTGCCGTACACAAGGCTAAAAGGAGTTTCTCTAGTGCTCGTCTTGGGCATAGTTCGGTGTGCCCACAAGATGCTAGGCAATTCGTCAACCCACCCCCGTCGTGCCGTGCCAAGGCGGGCCTTGATACCATCGACCAACTGTTTGTTTATGCTTTCAACTTGACCATTTGCTTGTGGGTGTGCAACAGAAGCGAAAACATGTTGGATTCCCATTTCGGTCATCATGTTTGCAACTCTTCAGCCATTAAATTTGTACCGTTGTCTGTAATAATGCGCATGGGCACCAAAACGGCAAATAATGTATTCCCAGATGAATTTGCGAATTACCATCACTGTAGTAGAAGCTAAAGGTTTGGCTTCAACCCATTTGGTGAAGTAATCGACCGCGACAATGATAAACTTTACTGCGCCGGGCGCATCCGGAAATGGTCCCACTAAATCAATGGCCCATTGTTGAAATGGCCAAGCTGTTGTGACGGGTACCAAAGGATTCTTTGGGTGCAACGTTTTAGGGGCATGCCTTTGGCAAGACATGCATTTGCGCAAGATCTCCACCGAGTCAACGTACATTCTGGGCCAATAATACCCTGCGCTTTTCACTTTGGCTACTACCATGCGTGGCCTAGAATGTATACCGCATAGCCCCTCATGAACCTCCCTGATCAAGTATTGTGCATCATGTTGTTAATGCAGCGGAGTGAAGGACCCATGTAAGAGCGTCGGTAAAGAATACCGTCAATCATTTCGTAATTGAGGGCTTTGCATCGTAACTTACGTGCTTGCGCTTTATCTTCTGGTAAAGAACAATGTAACAAATACATTATTATTGGAGACATCCATGATGGATCTCCTACTTCGGCCATTGTTATTTGTCTGAGGGGAATTGATGGATTACTTAAAACCTCGATGCGAACTTCCTTTGCCGAATGTTTGAAACTAGTTGCTGCGAGTTTACTTAAAGCATCAGCATGTTTGTTTTCACTTCGCTTGTCGTGTGTGACTTTAAATTGTTGGAACTGTGCTATAAGAGCCTTGTCTTGCGCCAAGTATAAAGCCATGATATCTCCCTCTGTATCGTACGTTCCAATTACTTACTTAGCAACTAGTAATGAATCAACATGGGCTTCTAAATTTGTTGCGCCCATTTTGGTAGCGAGGCGTAAGCCTGCTAGGAAAGCTTCATATTCGGCCTCGTTGTTGGTGCTTTTAAAATCCAACCGAATTGCATATGTGAATTCTGCTCCCTCTGGACTCATTAATCGAAGACCAGCTCCAGCCCCATCACTGTTTGATGCTCCATCTGTAAACACTGTCCAGGCTCTGTTGTCGATGACTGGGACTGGGTTTTGGATTGCTTGGCATTCTTCAAGCTTATCAGCAGGAATTTCAGCGATGAAATCTTCCAAAACTTGGCCTTTGATAGCTGGTCTAGGTTTATAACAGATGTTATAACCTCCCAATTCTATTGCCCATTTCGCAAGTCGTCCAGAAACGTCTGGTTTGGCCAAGACTTGGCCAATGTGAAAATTTGTTAAAACTGTAGTAACTTGTCCTGAAAAGTATCTTCGCAGCCTGCGCGAAGCATGGACCAATGCTAAAACTAATTTCTCCATAATTGAATACCTTGTCTCTGGATCGTTCAACATCTTACTGATATAATAAATTGGAGACTGGGCCCCTTCGCGTTCTACCAACAAGACAGCACCTACTGCTACCTCAGATGCAACAAGATATAAGACCATGGGTTCTTTTTCTCGAAGAGCAGTAAGTTTGGGAAGTTGAACTAAACAATCTTTCATCTGCTGGAAAGCTTGATCAGCTTCACGAGTCCATGCGAACTCTTTGCTCTTCGTACAATTGCGCAAGGTTCGAATAAATGGATAAGATTTTGCAGCATGATTGGCGATGAAGCGGTTTAGCGCACAGCCAAACGTTGCATCTCTTTGATGGTAGTAGGAGAAGACATTTTGGTATTGCCTCGACTTTCTCGGGATTAACTTTGAAACCGTCTTTGGTGACGATGAAACTCAAAAATTTGCCCTCCTCCATGCCGAAGGAGCATTTGCTGGAATTTAACTTTAGATTTACCTTTATAACAATCTAGAAAACATTTCCAGCGAAAGGAAGCTAATGAGTCAACCTTTTTGTCAATCTCAGGAAGAGAATAACAATCTTTCGGACACGCCTTGTTTAGATCTTTAAAATCTACGCACATCCGCCATCCGCCATTATGTTTCTTTACCATAACTGGGTTTGCCACCCCGTTCTGGCATTTAACTTCGCGCAGAATACCAGCATTTAATAACTCGGTGATTTGTTCGTTCATGGCCTCTGTCTTTTCTGACCCGAGGCTGCGCTTTTTCTGCACAACTGGTTCTGCTGATGGAAATACATTCAGGCAATGTTCCGCAATGTCGCGCGGGACACCAACCATGTCGGCAGGTGTCCAGGCGAAAATGTCTTTATTGCGAAACAATAATAGTTTAAGCTTTGCGCGAATTTCAATACTGACTGCAGGCCCTAATAAGATTGTCTGCTCAGGGTACTTATTGTTGAGTACCCACTTTTCTGGTTCATTGCTTGGCAATGTCTTGCCAGCCTTCATAACTGGTTCCTCGATTGACATGATTTCTTTCCGTGCATAAAGTATAGCTACACCATTTGGTGTCGGAAAACCACAAGCAGCATGCGGAGCGGAGGTAATCATACTAAAATCACGTTGCGCGCGGCGTCCCAATAGTACATCATGAGGGGATTTTGCCGACATCACCATGAAGTTGACGTGACTCGTTCGAGAACACCTCCCATCAGATAAAGTAACAGGGAAGAGGATTTGCCCTAGAGGAAAGACAGCCTCATTGCAGAACCCAGTTAATGGAAAATCAACTGGTTCCAAGCGTGCCTTATCCTCAGGATCTAGTTGCTTGAAGCACTGCTCATACATGATATCCATGGAACTACCCAGATCTATAAACATATAGTCTGTTTGGTAGGCCCAAAGATACCGGTGATAACTACTGGTCGGTTGTAACACCCCAACCGATGGCGGAAACATCGGGATGAGACGAAAACGAGATTGCTCATTGCTACACAACATTATTAAGTGACAATAATTAATTAAACCATATTTCATTTCATAAGAATTGTCAAATACATCAATGTAACAAAACAAAGAACAATCTAACATTTGCAAAGTTATAACAAAATTGATACGTCGACATTAAACCTAACGTCTAATTTGTGTGTATCTAGTCCTTGCTATATTGTTTTCATAGCGTCATCTCCTTCAACCTGTAACATGTTTTAAAATAAAGTCAATGCAAAAGCAAAGGCGAGTACACAAGTTTAAGCATAGCATACGTATACGAATAAAGTTTGAACAATCCTCATGGCAACTAAATCTATACAAGAGCAATATCAAGGCATGCAATGCTAATAATCAAACCGTAACGCAATCACGTTGTTTTAACATGACCTCACGTGTAAATCGATGGAGGTGGATGCGTGAATTCCTATAGCGCTAAGCATGTCAAACAAGGCTAAAAATAGTTAATGACTAAAGCACAGCACAACGTTTATCCCCAGACAAGCAACAAGTATACGATTCAAGTAGTCATGTGTATAGGATTGTTTGTGCGTTTCATAAAGTTTAAGTGTTTGTAATTTTTGTATATGGAAACATGTTACACCCAAAAAGTGATATAAAACAAATGTGGGTCGAGTGTACTCACAAAATTGCTAAGTCTTCTTTGGAAATTCCATCGACGAATTGATGAGTGGGAGAAAGGGGACATCGAGGTCACCTTAAAAATGGCAAACGAATGTACATGAATAATAGAAGCTACGACGAAGGATTCGAATTGGAGTTGAAAGTACGTATATAGTTAACATCGTTTAAGAAAGGAATTTCTAAATTAAATTCATCAAAAGGGTTGTAGGAGTTTGTCGAATAATTAATATATATATTTGACGAAAAGCATATTGGGTATATATATATTTATATTCCAACGAATTGTATGAGATATATATGTATATTGTCGAATGGTGTGCAAATATATTTGTCGAAAGTAAAATAAATATGTTTTGCCGAAAGTAAAATAAATAAGTATATTTGTCGAGAGATATGATAAATATATCTACATTTGTCGATGAATATAATAAGTAAACATGTTTTGTCAAAAGTTTAGTAAATAAGTATGTTTGTCGAGAATTGTAATAAATAAATTTATATTTTGTCGATGAATATAATAAGTAAATATGCTTTGTCAAAAGTATAGTAAATAAGTATATTAGTCGAGAATTGTAATAAATGGATTTATGCTCTTGTCGAAAAGCATAATAAAGAAAATAAGTATATTTTGTCGACAAAAAAACTAATATCGATAAATATATTCCGTCGAATAGTTCAAATAATAAATGCATTTTATCGAATAGTTTAATAAATATATCTTGTCGAATAGTTTAATAAATATATTACTTGTAGAAAATCGGGCAGAGTTTCCTCTTGTTTTTGGACGATCCCGACACACAAGTGTCGATATTATTTGTCAAAACGCAATAATTACGAAACAATATATATATTTATGTCTACAAATTTTTTATAAGGTTCGGTTACGTGATTATAACACTAATTAAATACAAAACAATATAAATAATAACATAAAAATTTGCGGCGTTAAAAGTATACCGGGGCGCGTTTTGATTGAGCGGACTAAAGCATTGACTGAACTTGGCCCCGAACACCGAACCGAACATCGAATCTGACTGGTTTGACTGGCGTTGACTGTTTGACCAGGTTTGACTTTCGTTGACCAAGTTGACCAGGTTTGACCGAACACAAAACGAGACCCGAAATCGAACTAAGACTTTCACTGACTCACTGCTGACCCGAACCTCTGCACCGAGACCCGAACCCGCTGAACATGAGCCGTGATCTTGACTGAACCGAGATTCGACCCGGAGCTGACCCGAGTTGACCGGCAGTTGACTGAGTTGACCGGGACGCCCAACTAAGTCGGTTGACTGTTCTTGACCGAAACCCGAGCCAAACAGGAACTAAAATCTGAGCCGAGACCGAACCGAATCTGAAACAATAACCACTGAACTTGAATCGAAAAATACACAAACAAAACTTGAACCAAGAAACCGAAACCTGAACCGAAACTGGGAGAACCGAACCGAGACTGAGCCGAACGACTGACCTGACCGGGACAGCTAAACTGCGCCGCTGAACTTGAGTGAACACCAAAGCTGACCCGGGTTCGATCCGGACCCGAATCTGAATGGAGACCCAAACCGAAAACCACCCGATTCACCTTCTGTCGTTGCTGTTATGTCGCTTGAATCACTCACCACCACCGTCGCCCGCTGGAGGTGACGGCTGCTGCCGTCATCGATCGAAACCGCCGCCGCTGCTGCACCGCCGCATCGTCGCAGCCGCGCCGCTGCTCCGCCGCCACGCCGCCGCACCGCCGCCGCTCTATCTAGTCTCTCTCTCCTCACAGCTCCCTCTCTCTCTCTCTCTCTCTGTAAGCATCTTAGCGGGTGTGTGTGTGTCGGGTTTAAGAGGTTGCAGGGGGTGTGCGAGTGTGAGGGGTGAGTGGGTGCGGCTGCAGAGGTGAAAGGGTGTCGATGGAACTGCAGGGGAGATCAGGATGGGGGGCGAGGGTTGTGTGCAGGCGGGAAATGGAGAAGGGGGGAGATGAGTGTCTGCGTAAAGTGTGAGATGTGAGGGTGTGTGAGCGGCTGAGGAGAAGGGGGGTTTTATTTATTTGAAATTAGGTTTAGGGTTTAGTTAGGTTTAGGTGGTGTGTTGGGCCAAGGCCTGTTAACCCGATCTAACGTTTTTGAGTGGCCCGAACGTACCGACGAGATCCGATTTCAAGTACAAGTTTCATAAAACGTCGAATTTATTTTGTTTATTATTATTATTATTATCTAGAAAAATAATAAAAATACGAGGCATTACAGTCTCCCCTCCTTTAGGAAATTTCGTCCCGAAATTTATTCAAGAGGAAGACTTGAAAGGAATTGGTTAAGGAATTGAGGGTTAACGGTCAAGACTTGAAGTTCTGGATACGTGAGGGTAAGCATGGAGTTTAGAGCAACGAAGAGTTAGGTTTGCAACAAGAAGTTGTTTGACTAGAAAGATTTGAGGCATCAGGCTTAAGTAAAACGTATAAGTATGCGTATAGGAGAGTGGTTTAAACGAGCTTTGAATAACTCAAATGATATGCCATCTAAGCAGAAAAGCTCTCGCGAGAAGTGGTATGCAGTTTAATGGTGAGTGTGGTCGAACCGTAGGTTGCTGAAAAGTTCTATCGACCTTGAAGAGCGTTAATAAATCTCGGTTTTGTAGAGAGTTGCTTGATGATGGAAAACGAGAAGATTAGGTATTTAAAATCAGCTAGTTATCGAGGTAGCGGCCAATCAAGCGTGTCGCTATCTACGAGGATGGGAGATAACTTTAGAGTAAGAAGGCATTTAGGGTTTGAATGCTTACACGATTGATTGTAAACGAGGTTGTATAAAAAGACAAGGTTAACGGGAGTAACGGAGGCATAAGAGCGGACGATTGATTCGATCAACGATTACTCGTGTAAGGATGGCATATGTATACGAGCAAACGAAAATGTTACGTTAGGGATTAGGACTTGTCGTGGATAATCGGGTAGCGCGCACTTAGCAATGCAGTTGTGAGTTGTTTAAAGCTGGCGTGTTAGGTCATATTATGGTCTGTAAATCACCGAATTTCTCATGGCACGTATTACGAAAGTTTGGCAGCATGGTGAAAACACTTATGTATAGGGATTACCAGTGGCGTATCCACCATGTTTTGACCACGATGCGACCGTTTCGTTACTCGATGCAATGTTACGTTCCGTGTGTTACCATACGCGGTAGTACACTCTATGGTTCTCATGCGCTTATCGCTATAATCCCGTGTGCACCCGCGATTATACCGATCATCACATGATCCGCATAGCTTGTACTAGCAGCGCATGAATAAAGGTGTATATAAATTCTGAAAATAAGTTTGCGTGCGTGTAAGAATGTAGTGCGTAGGCATGTTTGCGTGCAAATAGCTTGTGGCCCACGTAAGCGAATCCATCGGGTTTCGCTCGCGCATAGGCACGAATATGAATACGAGTACAAGTATAGGTATGTGTATGAGTATAAGCATAAGTATGGAAATAAGTATAAGCATGGATATAAGACGTATATGCATGAATGTGATGATAAGTATAAGTGTAATACCCCTGTAACACCCCTGCCCCTCGTTATCACCAATATTGTCCGCTTTGCCCTTGATGGGTGGCCCATCCAGGAACTCACGACTTTGTTTTTTGTTGCCCTAGTGGAGACTTCCCAGGAGGTCACCCATCCTAGTACTACTCCCACTTGAGCACGCTTAACTGTGAAGTTCTCCTCTCATCCACTAGCATTAAGCCCAAAACGCGTTGGTGATTTTAGAGGTAGGGCATTACTTACGAGCCAGGAATCTCTCCTGTCCACGGACGATGTTGGGAGGTATGCCATTTGGTGTTATAATAAGCATGAAAAATGACACGTTATTTTCATGAACATGAATATGTGTATGATTATGAACGTCAACAAGTGTAACAGACGATAATGGTGCGTATGATATGAATTGAATGCTACGAATTTATTTACATAAAATAGTCGAGAAATCAGGGTATGTAAAACGAATGATACGTTTAAAATGTTATGCAACAGTTGACTAAACCATGTACGAGGATACGCATGTATTGTTGTTTGAGCAAAACTTTGAGGTTATCGCTTCTAAAATAGGCTTAAGTTTAACTTAGAATATAGGATCTAGTGTGTGAATATAAAGGAATATAAGGTACTTATTGATTATGCGTTACGTATTTTGTAAAGGACGGGAGTGCTACCATTTGTTTTAAAAGAATTTAAGTAGGTCGAAAATGGTTGGTCTTCATAAAGTTTTCTTGCCCACGTGTTTTGAAACTCATGTGACATTTCGGGAGGTGTATGATAAGGTATTAAAATAGTAAGTTCGCATTGTTTTCAAAGGATACAAGAGATTTGAAATTTAGTGGTGCTTGTGAAACGTTGACCCTTGAGAGGAAATCCGTGTTAATTGATTTAATGACCGTTGAAAAACGTTTAGCAAAATGTTTTCTTAATCGCGATGAGAGATTTAGAGGGTGTTTGGGGTTGAGTTTTGAAAATAGATTATGCGTTCTGAATAATCAAAGTCAGATAATTAGTTGTAACAAAACATACTGTAGGAAGATAGTGTTTGGATTTGATTATGTTATTTGATATCACAATAATCAGGTAATCAACTATTTGAGTGTTTGAAAAATATATATACATGTACATATAAAGTTATAAATAGACGAGCTTTGATCTCTAAAATACGTAAAACAAATCAGTTTTTTTTTTATATATATTATTATTATTATATATATATATATATTATTATTATTTTTTTTTTTTTCAAACACTAAAAAAATAGATTTTTATTTATTTATTTATTTAATATTTGTGCTTCCAAACACAAAACAAAATATTAGGTTGCAAAACAATCCCAAACACACCTTTAGTACAACGATCCCATAATGCCTACAGGATTTTTTTTTTTTTTTTTTTTTTTAACATAAAGTTATTGCGTGAGCGTGTTTTAGTGATTAAGTTAAACATAAGACTTGTGGGCAAGGTATTCGTTAGACCGATTAAGTTGGTAGGTAGCATTCTGTCGGGCTTTGAAAATCGTAAAACAAAACGTTTCATGTGGTGACCAAGTATATGCGTGTGGGATTTATATGAAAAAGATTTACCGGATGGGAAATACGTTTGATAAAATAGTACGTTTTGAAATTCGTCTAAGTAAGAATTTTGACAACATGGTAAAAGGTTTAGGTATACAATTTAAACATGTGGTTTGTGTAATAAAGTCTCCAAGAAGGAGGGTTGGTAACGATCACCGAGGTATGGGAATCACCCCTAATCCGTTGGCGAGGTCGTTTTAAGGAAGGAAGGAAACGAAGTTTGATCGTCTAGGTAAGGAATTCACTCCTATCTCGACGACGGTCTCCATTTCGGACTTTCCGAGAAATATAAGTCTAGTTGATGACGTTTTGAAATCATGTATGCAAATAATGTTTAAGTGGAGGAAAAGGTTTAATATGAATTGCGTAAAAACCTTAAAATAAATTAGAAATTTGAAAGAAAAGGTAACAAGTACATAAAAAGTCATGTATAAATTGAAATGGTATGAAAGAGAGTCTCAGAAAACATTAGACTGTTTCGGGTAGAGAAACGCCGACTATTCCAAAGTGAATCGAAGATCCTTTCGAATTAGAGAAACGTGCTTTGGCCTAAGGTAAAACGCTCTCGTCGAGAAGCGATTAACGGCATTTTACCCTTCCAGTTATTACACGTCTCTAATCGATTGGAAAATCGAAACTTTGGCGAGATTGAAAATCGAGGAATGGGACTTAATCGACAAGGTGCGGGTTTCACCCCTAACTTGACGATTTCGTACCCTAAGTGTGGTTGGCACTCTTCGGGTCAAAATTAATTTCGACACTTTGACGAGAGTCCACTAGAGTTTGAATGGGAAGTTTTCCATCAAGGTGTGGATGTCACTCCTAACTTGATGGTGTAACCTCGTAAAAATATAAAGAATAAGCGTAATGAGAATCGTTCACCAAACTGTGGATATCACGCCTATTTCGGTGTAGTCGTCTCACTTGTGTAATACGAGTGTTTTCGAGTTTAGTATAATCGAGTAAAATGCATTAGGGAAGGCGTATGATTGAAATAATGTAACGAGTAAGAACACGTAAAGCGTTGCATAAATTTAACATATAGGAGACGTTTTAAGAAATTAGCATGCGAATCACGTATGGTCAAGTATGGTACTTAACTATAGACTAGGTCAAAAGCGTAGCAATCTACCTAATTCCCTATAGTTATGGCTCTGATACCAATCTGTAACACCCCAACCGATGGCGGAAACATCGGGATGAGACGAAAACGAGATTGCTCATTGCTCACAACATTATTAAGTGACAATAATTAATTAAACCATATTTCATTTCATAAGAATTGTCAAATACATCAATGTAACAAAACAAAGAACAATCTAACATTTGCAAAGTTATAACAAAATTGATACGTCGACATTAAACCTAACGTCTAATTTGTGTGTATCTAGTCCTTGCTATATTGTTTTCATAGCGTCATCTCCTTCAACCTGTAACATGTTTTAAAATAAAGTCAATGCAAAAGCAAAGGCGAGTACACAAGTTTAAGCATAGCATACGTATACGAATAAAGTTTGAACAATCCTCATGGCAACTAAATCTATACAAGAGCAATATCAAGGCATGCAATGCTAATAATCAAACCGTAACGCAATCACGTTGTTTTAACATGACCTCACGTGTAAATCGATGGAGGTGGATGCGTGAATTCCTATAGCGCTAAGCATGTCAAACAGGCTAAAAATAGTTAATGACTAAAGCACAGCACAACGTTTATCCCCAGACAAGCAACAAGTATACGATTCAAGTAGTCATGTGTATAGGATTGTTTGTGCGTTTCATAAAGTTTAAGTGTTTGTAATTTTTGTATATGGAAACATGTTACACCCAAAAAGTGATATAAAACAAATGTGGGTCGAGTGTACTCACAAAATTGCTAAGTCTTCTTTGGAAATTCCATCGACGAATTGATGAGGGGAGAAAGGGGACATCGAGGTCACCTTAAAAATGGCAAACGAATGTACATGAATAATAGAAGCTACGACGAAGGATTCGAATTGGAGTTGAAAGTACGTATATAGTTAACATCGTTTAAGAAAGGAATTTCTAAATTAAATTCATCAAAAGGGTTGTAGGAGTTTGTCGAATAATTAATATATATATTTGACGAAAAGCATATTGGGTATATATATATTTATATTCCAACGAATTGTATGAGATATATATGTATATTGTCGAATGGTGTGCAAATATATTTGTCGAAAGTAAAATAAATATGTTTTGCCGAAAGTAAAATAAATAAGTATATTTGTCGAGAGATATGATAAAATATATCTACATTTGTCGATGAATATAATAAGTAAACATGTTTTGTCAAAAGTTTAGTAAATAAGTATGTTTGTCGAGAATTGTAATAAATAAATTTATATTTTGTCGATGAATATAATAAGTAAATATGCTTTGTCAAAAGTATAGTAAATAAGTATATTAGTCGAGAATTGTAATAAATGGATTTATGCTCTTGTCGAAAAGCATAATAAAGAAAATAAGTATATTTTGTCGACAAAAAACTAATATCGATAAATATATTCCGTCGAATAGTTCAAATAATAAATGCATTTTATCGAATAGTTTAATAAATATATCTTGTCGAATAGTTTAATAAATATATTACTTGTAGAAAATCGGGCAGAGTTTCCTCTTGTTTTTGGACGATCCCGACACACAAGTGTCGATATTATTTGTCAAAACGCAATAATTACGAAACAATATATATATTTATGTCTACAAATTTTTTATAAGGTTCGGTTACGTGATTATAACACTAATTAAATACAAAACAATATAAATAATAACATAAAAATTTTGCGGCGTTAAAAGTATACCGGGGCGCGTTTTGATTGAGCGGACTAAAGCATTGACTGAACTTGGCCCCGAACACCGAACCGAACATCGAATCTGACTGGTTTGACTGGCGTTGACTGTTTGACCAGGTTTGACTTTCGTTGACCAAGTTGACCAGGTTTGACCGAAACACAAAACGAGACCCGAAATCGAACTAAGACTTTCACTGACTCACTGCTGACCCGAACCTCTGCACCGAGACCCGAACCCGCTGAACATGAGCCGTGATCTTGACTGAACCGAGATTCGACCCGGAGCTGACCCGAGTTGACCGGCAGTTGACTGAGTTGACCGGGACGCCCAACTAAGTCGGTTGACTGTTCTTGACCGAAACCCGAGCCAAACAGGAACTAAAATCTGAGCCGAGACCGAACCGAATCTGAAACAATAACCACTGAACTTGAATCGAAAAATACACAAACAAAACTTGAACCAAGAAACCGAAACCTGAACCGAAACTGGGAGAACCGAACCGAGACTGAGCCGAACGACTGACCTGACCGGGACAGCTAAACTGCGCCGCTGAACTTGAGTGAACACCAAAGCTGACCCGGGTTCGATCCGGACCCGAATCTGAATGGAGACCCAAACCGAAAACCACCCGATTCACCTTCTGTCGTTGCTGTTATGTCGCTTGAATCACTCACCACCACCGTCGCCCGCTGGAGGTGACGCTGCTGCTGCCGTCATCGATCGAAACCGCCCGCCGCTGCTGCAACCGCCGCATCGTCGCAGCCGCGCCGCTGCTCCGCCGCCACGCCGCCGCACCGCCGCCCGCTCTATCTAGTCTCTCTCTCCTCACAGCTCCCTCTCTCTCTCTCTCTCTCTGTAAGCATCTTAGCGGGTGTGTGTGTGTCGGGTTTAAGAGGTTGCAGGGGGTGTGCGAGTGTGAGGGGTGAGTGGGTGCGGCTGCAGAGGTGAAAGGGTGTCGATGGAACTGCAGGGGAGATCAGGATGGGGGCGAGGGTTGTGTGCAGGCGGGAAATGGAGAAGGGGGGAGATGAGTGTCTGCGTAAAGTGTGAGATGTGAGGGTGTGTGAGCGGCTGAGGAGAAGGGGGGTTTTATTTATTTGAAATTAGGTTTAGGGTTTAGTTAGGTTTAGGTGGTGTGTTGGGCCAAGGCCTGTTAACCCGATCTAACGTTTTTGAGTGGCCCGAACGTACCGACGAGATCCGATTTCAAGTACAAGTTTCATAAAACGTCGAATTTATTTTGTTTATTATTATTATTATTATCTAGAAAAATAATAAAAATACGAGGCATTACAGTCTCCCCTCCTTTAGGAAATTTCGTCCCGAAATTTATTCAAGAGGAAGACTTGAAAGGAATTGGTTAAGGAATTGAGGGTTAACGGTCAAGACTTGAAGTTCTGGATACGTGAGGGTAAGCATGGAGTTTAGAGCAACGAAGAGTTAGGTTTGCAACAAGAAGTTGTTTGACTAGAAAGATTTGAGGCATCAGGCTTAAGTAAAACGTATAAGTATGCGTATAGGAGAGTGGTTTAAACGAGCTTTGAATAACTCAAATGATATGCCATCTAAGCAGAAAAGCTCTCGCGAGAAGTGGTATGCAGTTTAATGGTGAGTGTGGTCGAACCGTAGGTTGCTGAAAAGTTCTATCGACCTTGAAGAGCGTTAATAAATCTCGGTTTTGTAGAGAGTTGCTTGATGATGGAAAACGAGAAGATTAGGTATTTAAAATCAGCTAGTTATCGAGGTAGCGGCCAATCAAGCGTGTCGCTATCTACGAGGATGGGAGATAACTTTAGAGTAAGAAGGCATTTAGGGTTTGAATGCTTACACGATTGATTGTAAACGAGGTTGTATAAAAAGACAAGGTTAACGGGAGTAACGGAGGCATAAGAGCGGACGATTGATTCGATCAACGATTACTCGTGTAAGGATGGCATATGTATACGAGCAAACGAAAATGTTACGTTAGGGATTAGGACTTGTCGTGGATAATCGGGTAGCGCGCACTTAGCAATGCAGTTGTGAGTTGTTTAAAGCTGGCGTGTTAGGTCATATTATGGTCTGTAAATCACCGAATTTCTCATGGCACGTATTACGAAAGTTTGGCAGCATGGTGAAAACACTTATGTATAGGGATTACCAGTGGCGTATCCACCATGTTTTGACCACGATGCGACCGTTTCGTTACTCGATGCAATGTTACGTTCCGTGTGTTACCATACGCGGTAGTACACTCTATGGTTCTCATGCGCTTATCGCTATAATCCCGTGTGCACCCGCGATTATACCGATCATCACATGATCCGCATAGCTTGTACTAGCAGCGCATGAATAAAGGTGTATATAAATTCTGAAAATAAGTTTGCGTGCGTGTAAGAATGTAGTGCGTAGGCATGTTTGCGTGCAAATAGCTTGTGGCCCACGTAAGCGAATCCATCGGGTTTCGCTCGCGCATAGGCACGAATATGAATACGAGTACAAGTATAGGTATGTGTATGAGTATAAGCATAAGTATGGAAATAAGTATAAGCATGGATATAAGACGTATATGCATGAATGTGATGATAAGTATAAGTGTAATACCCCTGTAACACCCCTGCCCCTCGTTATCACCAATATTGTCCGCTTTGCCCTTGATGGGTGGCCCATCCAGGAACTCACGACTTTGTTTTTTGTTGCCCTAGTGGAGACTTCCCAGGAGGTCACCCATCCTAGTACTACTCCCACTTGAGCACGCTTAACTGTGAAGTTCTCCTCTCATCCACTAGCATTAAGCCCAAAACGCGTTGGTGATTTTAGAGGTAGGGCATTACTTACGAGCCAGGAATCTCTCCTGTCCACGGACGATGTTGGGAGGTATGCCATTTGGTGTTATAATAAGCATGAAAAATGACACGTTATTTTCATGAACATGAATATGTGTATGATTATGAACGTCAACAAGTGTAACAGACGATAATGGTGCGTATGATATGAATTGAATGCTACGAATTTATTTACATAAAATAGTCGAGAAATCAGGGTATGTAAAACGAATGATACGTTTAAAATGTTATGCAACAGTTGACTAAACCATGTACGAGGATACGCATGTATTGTTGTTTGAGCAAAACTTTGAGGTTATCGCTTCTAAAATAGGCTTAAGTTTAACTTAGAATATAGGATCTAGTGTGTGAATATAAAGGAATATAAGGTACTTATTGATTATGCGTTACGTATTTTGTAAAGGACGGGAGTGCTACCATTTGTTTTAAAAGAATTTAAGTAGGTCGAAAATGGTTGGTCTTCATAAAGTTTTCTTGCCCACGTGTTTTGAAACTCATGTGACATTTCGGGAGGTGTATGATAAGGTATTAAAATAGTAAGTTCGCATTGTTTTCAAAGGATACAAGAGATTTGAAATTTAGTGGTGCTTGTGAAACGTTGACCCTTGAGAGGAAATCCGTGTTAATTGATTTAATGACCGTTGAAAAACGTTTAGCAAAATGTTTTCTTAATCGCGATGAGAGATTTAGAGGGTGTTTGGGGTTGAGTTTTGAAAATAGATTATGCGTTCTGAATAATCAAAGTCAGATAATTAGTTGTAACAAAACATACTGTAGGAAGATAGTGTTTGGATTTGATTATGTTATTTGATATCACAATAATCAGGTAATCAACTATTTGAGTGTTTGAAAAATATATATACATGTACATATAAAGTTATAAATAGACGAGCTTTGATCTCTAAAATACGTAAAACAAATCAGTTTTTTTTTTATATATATTATTATTATTATATATATATATATTATTATTATTATTTTTTTTTTCAAACACTAAAAAAATAGATTTTTATTTATTTATTTATTTAATATTTGTGCTTCCAAACACAAAACAAAATATTAGGTTGCAAAACAATCCCAAACACACCTTTAGTACAACGATCCCATAATGCCTACAGGATTTTTTTTTTTTTTTTTTTTTTTAACATAAAGTTATTGCGTGAGCGTGTTTTAGTGATTAAGTTAAACATAAGACTTGTGGGCAAGGTATTCGTTAGACCGATTAAGTTGGTAGGTAGCATTCTGTCGGGCTTTGAAAATCGTAAAACAAAACGTTTCATGTGGTGACCAAGTATATGCGTGTGGGATTTATATGAAAAAGATTTACCGGATGGGAAATACGTTTGATAAAATAGTACGTTTTGAAATTCGTCTAAGTAAGAATTTTGACAACATGGTAAAAGGTTTAGGTATACAATTTAAACATGTGGTTTGTGTAATAAAGTCTCCAAGAAGGAGGGTTGGTAACGATCACCGAGGTATGGGAATCACCCCTAATCCGTTGGCGAGGTCGTTTTAAGGAAGGAAGGAAACGAAGTTTGATCGTCTAGGTAAGGAATTCACTCCTATCTCGACGACGGTCTCCATTTCGGACTTTCCGAGAAATATAAGTCTAGTTGATGACGTTTTGAAATCATGTATGCAAATAATGTTTAAGTGGAGGAAAAGGTTTAATATGAATTGCGTAAAAACCTTAAAATAAATTAGAAATTTGAAAGAAAAGGTAACAAGTACATAAAAAGTCATGTATAAATTGAAATGGTATGAAAGAGAGTCTCAGAAAACATTAGACTGTTTCGGGTAGAGAAACGCCGACTATTCCAAAGTGAATCGAAGATCCTTTCGAATTAGAGAAACGTGCTTTGGCCTAAGGTAAAACGCTCTCGTCGAGAAGCGATTAACGGCATTTTACCCTTCCAGTTATTACACGTCTCTAATCGATTGGAAAATCGAAACTTTGGCGAGATTGAAAATCGAGGAATGGGACTTAATCGACAAGGTGCGGGTTTCACCCCTAACTTGACGATTTCGTACCCTAAGTGTGGTTGGCACTCTTCGGGTCAAAATTAATTTCGACACTTTGACGAGAGTCCACTAGAGTTTGAATGGGAAGTTTTCCATCAAGGTGTGGATGTCACTCCTAACTTGATGGTGTAACCTCGTAAAAATATAAAGAATAAGCGTAATGAGAATCGTTCACCAAACTGTGGATATCACGCCTATTTCGGTGTAGTCGTCTCACTTGTGTAATACGAGTGTTTTCGAGTTTAGTATAATCGAGTAAAATGCATTAGGGAAGGCGTATGATTGAAATAATGTAACGAGTAAGAACACGTAAAGCGTTGCATAAATTTAACATATAGGAGACGTTTTAAGAAATTAGCATGCGAATCACGTATGGTCAAGTATGGTACTTAACTATAGACTAGGTCAAAAGCGTAGCAATCTACCTAATTCCCTATAGTTATGGCTCTGATACCAATCTGTAACACCCCAACCGATGGCGGAAACATCGGGATGAGACGAAAACGAGATTGCTCATTGCTCACAACATTATTAAGTGACAATAATTAATTAAACCATATTTCATTTCATAAGAATTGTCAAATACATCAATGTAACAAAACAAAGAACAATCTAACATTTGCAAAGTTATAACAAAATTGATACGTCGACATTAAACCTAACGTCTAATTTGTGTGTATCTAGTCCTTGCTATATTGTTTTCATAGCGTCATCTCCTTCAACCTGTAACATTTTTTAAAATAAAGTCAATGCAAAAGCAAAGGCGAGTACACAAGTTTAAGCATAGCATACGTATACGAATAAAGTTTGAACAATCCTCATGGCAACTAAATCTATACAAGAGCAATATCAAGGCATGCAATGCTAATAATCAAACCGTAACGCAATCACGTTGTTTTAACATGACCTCACGTGTAAATCGATGGAGGTGGATGCGTGAATTCCTATAGCGCTAAGCATGTCAAACAAGGCTAAAAATAGTTAATGACTAAAGCACAGCACAACGTTTATCCCCAGACAAGCAACAAGTATACGATTCAAGTAGTCATGTGTATAGGATTGTTTGTGCGTTTCATAAAGTTTAAGTGTTTGTAATTTTTGTATATGGAAACATGTTACACCCAAAAAGTGATATAAAACAAATGTGGGTCGAGTGTACTCACAAAATTGCTAAGTCTTCTTTGGAAATTCCATCGACGAATTGATGAGTGGGAGAAAGGGGACATCGAGGTCACCTTAAAAATGGCAAACGAATGTACATGAATAATAGAAGCTACGACGAAGGATTCGAATTGGAGTTGAAAGTACGTATATAGTTAACATCGTTTAAGAAAGGAATTTCTAAATTAAATTCATCAAAAGGGTTGTAGGAGTTTGTCGAATAATTAATATATATATTTGACGAAAAGCATATTGGGTATATATATATTTATATTCCAACGAATTGTATGAGATATATATGTATATTGTCGAATGGTGTGCAAATATATTTGTCGAAAGTAAAATAAATATGTTTTGTCGAAAGTAAAATAAATAAGTATATTTGTCGAGAGATATGATAAATATATCTACATTTGTCGATGAATATAATAAGTAAACATGTTTTGTCAAAAGTTTAGTAAATAAGTATGTTTGTCGAGAATTGTAATAAATAAATTTATATTTTGTCGATGAATATAATAAGTAAATATGCTTTGTCAAAAGTATAGTAAATAAGTATATTAGTCGAGAATTGTAATAAATGGATTTATGCTCTTGTCGAAAAGCATAATAAAGAAAATAAGTATATTTTGTCGACAAAAAAACTAATATCGATAAATATATTCCGTCGAATAGTTCAAATAATAAATGCATTTTATCGAATAGTTTAATAAATATATCTTGTCGAATAGTTTAATAAATATATTACTTGTAGAAAATCGGGCAGAGTTTCCTCTTGTTTTTGGACGATCCCGACACACAAGTGTCGATATTATTTGTCAAAACGCAATAATTACGAAACAATATATATATTTATGTCTACAAATTTTTTATAAGGTTCGGTTACGTGATTATAACACTAATTAAATACAAAACAATATAAATAATAACATAAAAATTTGCGGCGTTAAAAGTATACCGTGACGCGTTTTGATTGAGCGGACTAAAGCACTGACTGAACTTGGCCCCGAACACCGAACCGAACATCGAATCTGACTGGTTTGACTGGCGTTGACTGTTTGACCAGGTTTGACTTTCGTTGACCAAGTTGACCAGGTTTGACCGAACACAAAACGAGACCCGAAATCGAACTAAGACTTTCACTGACTCACTGCTGACCCGAACCTCTGCACCGAGACCCGAACCCGCTGAACATGAGCCGTGATCTTGACTGAACCGAGATTCGACCCGGAGCTGACCCGAGTTGACCGGCAGTTGACTGAGTTGACCGGGACGCCCAACTAAGTCGGTTGACTGTTCTTGACCGAAACCCGAGCCAAACAGGAACTAAAATCTGAGCCGAGACCGAACCGAATCTGAAACAATAACCACTGAACTTGAATCGAAAAATACACAAACAAAACTTGAACCAAGAAACCGAAACCTGAACCGAAACTGGGAGAACCGAACCGAGACTGAGCCGAACGTCTAACCTGACCGGGACAGCTAAACTGCGCCGCTGAACTTGAGTGAACACCAAAGCTGACCCGGGTTCGATCCGGACCCGAATCTGAATGGAGACCCAAACCGAAAACCACCCGATTCACCTTCTGTCGTTGCTGTTATGTCGCTTGAATCACTCACCACCACCGTCGCCCGCTGGAGGTGACGGCTGCTGCCGTCATCGATCGAAACCGCCGCCGCTGCTGCACCGCCGCATCGTCGCAGCCGCGCCGCTGCTCCGCCGCCACGCCGCCGCACCGCCGCCGCTCTATCTAGTCTCTCTCTCCTCACAGCTCCCTCTCTCTCTCTCTCTGTAAGCATCTTAGCGGGTGTGTGTGTGTCGGGTTTAAGAGGTTGCAGGGGGTGTGCGAGTGTGAGGGGTGAGTGGGTGCGGCTGCAGAGGTGAAAGGGTGTCGATGGAACTGCAGGGGAGATCAGGATGGGGGGCGAGGGTTGTGTGCAGGCGGGAAATGGAGAAGGGGGAGATGAGTGTCTGCGTAAAGTGTGAGATGTGAGGGTGTGTGAGCGGCTGAGGAGAAGGGGGGTTTTATTTATTTGAAATTAGGTTTAGGGTTTAGTTAGGTTTAGGTGGTGTGTTGGGCCAAGGCCTGTTAACCCGATCTAACGTTTTTGAGTGGCCCGAACGTACCGACGAGATCCGATTTCAAGTACAAGTTTCATAAAACGTCGAATTTATTTTGTTTATTATTATTATTATTATCTAGAAAAATAATAAAAATACGAGGCGTTACATCGGTCTTCTTGAGGACCTCTTGGAACGATAGGAAAAAAGACTTGTTGTTCGCGCCAAGTGTTGTTTTGAAAATGTTGAAGGCTACGCTTGCGCGATGATCCACCTTGAATCATGGAAACGTGCTGTTTCATTTTCTTGTTGCTAGGCCCTTCGTTCTCGCACGTAATCTGCTTAATCTCTTTGCGCACATTCTGGACTAGATATGTAAGCTTCCCACTTTTTAATGCTTTTTCAATCTCCATGCGCAGACTGATGCAGTTATCTGTTGTGTGGCCTGTGTCTCTATGATAGTCACAGAACAAATTTAGGTCTTCCCTTTTTTGTTTTTCATTGGTTGCGGCTGCTTAAACTGATAATTCTCAGTGCTGAGAATCTCAGCCGGAGATTTCGTTAAGGGAGTCCACTGACGTTCCCTATTCTCCTGCTTAATCGCTTTTTGAGTTGTTATCTTGTTGATTGTTGCTCGCGCATTAATTGGTGAATACGAATTCTGACTTGACTCTTTCCAATTTCTCTTATACTTGCGACTACCTCTACTCAAGTCCTTGCGGGCGATTCTGAGGCAGAGGTGGCCGGTTAGAACTTAAGTTGCGCTCAGTCTGGGCATAGACCTTGGCTGCCGCCATGAGTTTATCCCAGTTTTTTGGAAGGCCAGTTGTACCGGACAACACTTTAATCATTTCGTCGCACCTTACCGCATACTTGAACTGCGCGCGTATAAGGTCTTCATGGACATCTCCAATCTCCAACACCTCTTTATTGTAACGCGTTATAAAATCTTGAGGCTTTCATCGTCCCTCTGCCAGATGTTCATTACATCAGAGGAGTCGCGCACGTATCGCCGTTGCTGGCTAAACTGTGTAAGAAATTTCTCTTTTAAGTCATTCCAAGAGGAAAGTTTTCCTGCCGGCAAATTATCAAACTAAAGGCGCGCAGCGCCGGTAAGGGTCTGTACAAATAGGTGACACCACATTGGCAATGTCCAGCACCCAAGTAACCATGCACCGGTAAAGAGGCGCATGTGATCATCAGGATCGGTCAAACCATTAAACTTTCTAACGTTGGATGGTAATTTCGCTCGCTCCAACGAAGCCAGTGCTATCTCTCTGGTAAACTTTGATTGTTCAGCTGCTTCGGTTGGGTGATACACCAAATTGTAATCATGCCCAGCTTCTGGATTGTATACTACGCGTACTTTTGGCCTGTAACTAGCATGATCTGAAGATATTCGATTAAAAATACTTGCACTATCCCCTTCCTCATAGGTTCTATCGAGCTCATCGTGTTGGGTGTCCCGTTTCTGCGAAGACCGGGGGCCAAAACGAGAGTGGACAGATGCGCGACGCTGAACGTTGTCTTCTTGCCTTCTAATACCAGAATGAACAGGATCATTCCTGGTTTTAGAATACATTTCTGTTCCATCTTCAGGCATGCGCGAAGGGGAACGAGCATGACTTTGAGTATTATAACTCAAAACTCGAGGTGCCGGCGAAGCACGGACCTGAGGAGCGTTAACCTGAGCTTGAAAAGTTGGAGTTCCGGTTTGGGCACATAACTGAGCATACATAGCGTGTAGAGTCGCTTGAGATTTTATTAACCACGATAATGGAGTCTCTCCAGGTGGTAAAATCGACGTAACATCAACCTGAGGAGCCGTCGGCGTTACATGAATACTCGCATGATTAGGATCATACTGAGCATTAGCTTCACCGGAAGAATCCTCAACTATTTGTCCGTCGACCTGAGGTCCGACAACAACGCGTTGAATCCCTGATCGAGGACCTTGAAAAAAATCCGTCAGCCATGACGCTGCAGATCTAAGTGAAACGAAACGAAAGGTGAGAGAATCGAAATCGGTGGGCGCCAATGAAGAAACCCTAGGTCAACTAGACCGGAGTCAAAGTAGATCTATGGAATGGGCTCTACATAAAAGGGTTAACCCTCCGTTTGGTTTCACGATGGATGATGAATAGAACAATATTCCGGCTGATCCTGCAAAACAGAACACCGTTAGCTCGCCACGGTCCGTGACCACCCTCCAACGTGAGAATAAGTACAGGTAGTCGGAAGTAAGTATTGTAAGTGAAGAGTAGTTGAGAGTGAATACCTTTCCTTGAACTCCAAGTTACTTATTTATAGCCGGTGTTTGGCGCCAAAAAGAGAGATTGTTAACTTTAACGGAATCTTTTGTTATTCCGTTAACGTTTGTTGGCAATCCGTTAGTGCACACGGATCGTAAGCTCATCAGCGGTTAGGGAGGTGCCACGTGTCAACATGAGATCACTACATCTTATAAATGTGAGCATGCCATCACCGTGATCTTCCTCAGCCGTCCAGATGCTGCCATGTGGCAATTGGTTATAACCGAAAAGATGCTTGCACGATTGGGTGTTAATGGCTTCTAGAAGGTTTCACAGCTGTTACCCATCTATTATTCGGCACGTGTACATTCTTTTACAACAGAAAAGATTCCCTTTGCTTCTGCACCAAGTCAAGGATTTTGCTAAGGGAAAGTTTCTCAGGATTTACTGTTTCCTTGAGCGAGAAGCGCAAGTTAGTTAACTGATCTTCCTTCTTCTCCTTGCTGTGTGCTTTGATATAAATATCTGCGCAAGGTTTGTTCATGGAGCATTATCAAACAAGAATGTTCAAGGTTAACTTTGAACCTTGCGCGAGCCCGCGCAAGGTAGTTAAATGAAGCATTTATCCAAAGAGAGTGTTCAAGGTTAACTTTGAACCTTGCATGAGCCCGCGCAAGGTAGTTAAATGACGCTTTCCTCTCTTGGATATTTGGCGCAAAGTTCTAATAAATCTTATTTTGGCAAAGATGTATGTGCGCAGTTTTCTTAGAAGTTATTAACGGGTATGGTTTCCTTGATTGGCGCAAGGTTTTTGGGACCATACCCCTTCATCAGGTAAATACTCTTAACTTATTTTCCCTATACGGGCTTGGGATACGATAAATTATTACCGCTTGAACGGAAATGCGATCAATCGAATGCCGGATTGTGGCTAGTAAATTTCCATATTCCATTTTGATCAGTTTTGTTTGATAACTTAAACATTGGGGGTTAACGACCATGTCCTAGATATCCTCAGCTCATTTTAGTTACTAATGGCCACGACCAAAGCACGGGGTCTAGGCATACACCTGATAGATACGAATTCTAAAATATATTTTTACCCACAAGTTGGGGATAACTCCTTCGTGGGTTCATAAGTGGTGTGTTAGTTAATCATGTCTCGGTTTCTATGGGTCCCATATGTGTTGACAAACTTGTGAATCTGTATTCAAGGTTAAAAGCTTAACTTTCCTAAGTTATAAAAAGATTTTATGTGCCTTGTGCACTTAAATCAATTTTTGAAATATTTTCAAAACGATTCAGTTAATTGTATTTACCAGCGAAAGCTAAAATACTTTAAAAAGACTAAGTTACAGGTACAATACGAAATAGGCTGGAAGCTGCTTGGTAGTGATATAAGAGGATCTTGTAAATCCTTAGATCTACCTAAAGTCTGTTGTACATCTTTTGTATATTTTACGATCCACCTGTGGATCTTTCGTTACAAGCCGTCTGTATATTTTTTTCAAAATTTGGACATTTTGGTTTCTAATAGTATTTTAAACTCCAAGACTTCTGTTGTGCTGTGTTAATTGACTATGATGATATCAACTTACGTTACAATATCCCCCACTTGGGCCCACCGAGATTTGGTTGGAAATTCGGGGTGTGACAATATAAAACTCTTTCCACCTTTCTCTTATCTATAGGATTCACAAGACGTAAAACTGATAAAACATTGTTTTTAAAAAGGAAAGGAAAGGATTTGATGATTGTCCAGACTTATGTGGATGACATCACTTTTGGATCCACGTGTGATTCCATGTGTGAAGAGTTTAGGGAACTCATGACAACAGAGTTTGCGATGAGTGCCGTTGGTTAACTTTAATATTTTCTTGGTCTCCAAGTTAAACAATTGCAAAATGGTACATTAATTCATCAAAGTAAATATGTCAAAGAATTATTTACAAAATTTGATATGAATGATTGTAAACCATGTAATACACCTATGGCCACCTCAAAATTGGTCACTGTTGATGATAAAGATGACTTGGTTAATCAAACACTTTACAGAAGCATGATTGGGTCATTATTGTACCTAACTACATCAAGGCTAGACATCATGTTTGCTACATGTGTTTGTGCCAGATCCCAGTCAGCACCTAGAAATTCAAACCTTATAGCTATGAAAATGATAGTTTGATACATAAAAGGTGCTCCCACACTTGGTATCTGGTATCCAACTAATGGTAATATTGAGCTTTCAGGTTACTCAGATAGTGACTTTGTTGGTTGTCATGCTACAAAGAACTCTGTTTGGCTAAACTTTATCCACTGCTGAAAGGTATCCATTGTTTTCTTTCACTACTGTTTCATAACAACAGTTAGGCATAACCATTGTTTGCCCTAACCACTGTTGCCTATCCTCTGATAGACTAAAATCAGCCACTATTCATATCCACAGTTCCCTACCTCTGTTGCTTTCCAACAGAGGTTATCTAACAATTACCATCCACAAACAACGGTTACCACGTTGACATACGTTAGCCATCAGATCTTTCAGACAGACGCTGCCACGCTAGCATTCACTGTTTCACTTTATAAAAACCTTGTTTCATCCAAACAGAGCTTACACCGCCGACTCGAATTCAAAATTTATAAAAAGTGGTTTCACTCTCATCTTCTCCAAAATTCTTCACTTCTCATCTACAATCATGGCTCTGCAAATCAAAACTCCCCATAACTACCTTCCTTATTTTGAGAAAACCAACAAAAACAAAGCTTTTTACTCAATAGTTAATGTGTTAACATCATCAAAATACTACCTCATCCTAACTGCCGATGCACCAATATATGTGGATACCCTCCGACAGTTCTAGGAAATGTTGAAGTTCAATCTCAAAACAAAAATCCATTTGGTATAACATCAAAAGTTGGAAGGGCCATTGTTCAGATATCCCCATCTTCCATGTCCACAGTATTTTCTCTAAATGACCAGGCAGGTAATACCGCTTTTGAGAAGCAGCATCTTCACACAGATTTCATAGAAAGAGGGTATGATGGTCAATTGACAGGGTGTTATAATTTTTAAACCTTGATTTCCTCCTGAAATGAGATATTTTTTCCATACCCTGCTTGTATGTCTCTCACCTAAGACCACCTCATTTAATAGGATTCGACAAAAAGTTCAATACTTGGGATATGCAATTTTAACAAATTCATATTATAATCTATCCCAGGCATTGTTCTTGGATTTGGTGGCAAATGTGACTGCTATAAAAGGAAACAAACCTAAAGCTTTTCTTATGTATCCACTTTTAAGCTATTATCTTCAAAAACAAGTGTTTGAAAAAGATTTTCAACAAGGTACAGCTTTTAAAATAACAACTCTTATAAATGAAACTTTTACTAGAATGCAAGATAAAAAATCAAAAGTTTCCAAAACACAAGCAAAGAAGGATGAGACTGTTTTAGATGTGTCCACATCTGTTGCCCATACCTCTGTTGTTGAGCCTACTGCTCCTGGTGATCATGACACCACAACCGATGTTGTGCAACCAACACCAGAAAAACTCAAAAAGAAACCCCTCGCATCCAAAAAGCCCACCAAAAAGAAACCAACCAAAAAGGCACCTCTAGAAGATAAGATCCCAGAGGATAACCTTGTGGAAATACCAAATCCACTTGAAACCACTATTGTTACTTCCTCATAACAGCTGGGAAAGAACTCCACCCATCCAAACTCCTCTTGAATCCTCACAAAAGGATCAAGTTGTAAGCACATGGACATCAACTCATGAGGCAGATTTTTCACTTGAAAGTTTGTTTCTAAGCCCCTCTCCTAGGGCTGTCTCGCTTTCAACTCCACAACCCTCCACTCCAATTCCACCAACATTTATACTTCTGATTGAAGCAATTGATACCACTATGACACAAATCAGTTCCTCTCAATCACAAATTACTGAGAGTAAACTTCCACAATGAGTTTGAGAAAAATCAATTAGCTAGCCCACAAACAGCCGAGGAAGCTAGACTCCTTGAGTTGCAAGTAACTCTTGGTGGTAGTTCAAGTGAAGTAGCCACTACAACTGATGAAACAACAATTTCTCAGTTGGACAGTGGTTTCATCTCTAAGACTTCCTTGAAGGCAACAATTTTTGAATATACAATTGGAACCTCTGTTCCGGTTAGAAGTCCCAGTACCAAGACAAAGGGGCATTTGGTTCTGTAAATTTGGAGTCTTCTCATGTTATAGAACCAAATATAACTACCTTTGGTAGGGATTCAGATGATCCTATTAAATTAGGTGATGAATTAAGATACAAAGAATTAACAAAGAGAATGACATCCATGGAATCTTCAATAGATGAAATGAAAAGCATGATAAACAGATGTTACAAAACTCTGAAAGTCAACCTTCCACTCAGCAAATAGCCAATGAGTTGTGGAAATGGCTGATATAAATCACAACACCCACATGGAGCTGATAAGGAATATGGTTGAGGACAGGTAAAAGGTTACACAAGCTGACATCAAGGCTATCAGGAAACATCTTCTAAAGACCATTGGTTATGCCCCTCCAATTGTACTACAAGAAGAAGTAGAGGATGATGCCAAAAAGGGGGAGAATGACAAATTGAGAAAGTTGCAGCCTTTATCACAAGCAAAACCATCAAAGGTGCAACAACAGAAGCCAGAGTCTGCTCCTGAAAAATCAACCACAACCTTTGCTAAGGCATCAGATGCTGGAAGGGTAAAAGGGATTGATTGTCACACCCCGACCCGCAGCGGATAAGGTGATCGGGGCATGATTGGGTTATCATCAAAGCTCATGACATTTATTAAATATTTCATATTCATTAATACAAATTAAATGAAAGTTTACAATAGTGATACAACATGATCTAACTAACAATCTAACTCCTTTGTTCTCTTCTAAGGCATATCCTATGTTATCCTTGCTTCAACCTGTTCACCTGTATCATGTGTAAAAAGGTTTTTGGATCAACATAATGTTGGCGAGTGAATCCTATGGAAATCATTTGAACAATTTATTTAAATTGATTATGAAATATGTGCACAACCAAACATGAATAAAATTAGATGTAACTTGATCAATAATCATAAGATGTTAAATGAAAACACTCATGAACAATAATGGAACAATTAAAGGCACGCGATGCTCAACTCGTCTCTCACGAAGAACTGAGGGGCCTGATGAATGAATTGCATAAACATGATAATATGAATAACACAACTACAAACAATATAAACTCAATGAAAACACACATGAACAATAATAAATTTGAATTGAAGCACGCGATGTTCTACTCGTTTCCCACGAGGAACTGATGGGCTTAATGTATGAGTTTCATGTAATTTGACAAACTGAATATAAATAAATCATAACAATAAATCAATCTAAGATTTAGTCATGATGTGGTATGGCACCAGTTTAAATAAATAAATTAATTAATTCATAACACATGACACACCCCAAAACGTGTAATTTAAAAAGGGGAATTGTAAGATTCACTCACAGTGGGTGCGTTCGGTTGATGACGTTGAATGCACGCGAAGTGGTTTTAACCACAAGTGAGATTTAACCTAGATAAATCGCATTATGGTTTGGTAAGTAAACGGATTTTATTAAACTATTTTAGTAGGATTGATGGGTGTATTTTTGTGAGTTTGAAGCTATTTTCTAATCTTAAAAATGTTATTTTTAAATATTTATAATTGATTTTTAATTAAAATAATTAAATAAAAATAATAAAAATATTTTATTTTTTTTTTCTGCTACAGTAACATTGACCAGTTGACTTTGACTGGTCGTTGACCGGTTTGAGGAATATTGTTGTGCGCTCGGTGAGGCTCGAACCCGAGACCTCCCGTACGCGTGCACGCAGCTCTACCAACTGAGCTACGTGTCTAACCCGTTATATATCCGATTTTAATTTCATATATACATTAATTAGAATTAATAGAAAATCATTTATTTTAAAAACAGTTTAAGGCGAAACGGTCATGCACACCACAGGTCTCGAACCCGGGACCTGTGGGTTAATCTAACACACAGTCCACCACTGGACTGTGTGTTCAACATGTTATAATATTCGGTTTTCATTATACTTAAATACAAAATAGATATTTCCTTTTCTGCCTTATTTAAAAGAAAAGATAATTGTCCGAGTCGGTGCGGAGGACCGGACTCGAACTCGTGACCTGTGATATAAACAAACACACAGTCCACCGCTGGACTGTGTGTATAACTTGGTTATTATTCCGGTTATTAATATACTTAACATATAACTAAGGCGACTCCGGTTCAGTAATAAAAAAAATAGATTTTATTAAGGCAGCGTGTGAGACGGGAATCGAACTCGAGACCTTTGCATAATTAACGTCTTATGTGCACACAGTCCACCGCTGGACTGTGTGTCTAACCCGATTAAAATCATGATTTATAATATACTTATATGATATGGAAGTGCGTCGTCTTCTTCGTCAATATTGAACCAGAAACCGGGTCTGACTGGTTCGAGTTTTTATTCAAGCTTCATTAGTGTTTTAGGTTAATTATTGATAAGATAGAAGTGAAAAGGAAAAGAAACTGAGCGGAGAATATACCGACTGAACTCTCTGTTTTCCGGCAGAAACTCCGGCGACAGAATTCACCTCCGGCGACGTGTTCCTTGTAGCAGCTAGTCTCCGAAAAGTTTGGAAAAGGTAAGGGTATCACCGGTATAAGCTTCAGAGGTTCAGAAAAGCTCGGCAATGGGGAAACCGGTTTTCCGGCGACGAACAGGGAAATTCCGGCGAGTGGAATTTCGCCGTGAAAAGATGTGATTTTTAGCGAAAAAGTTTGCAGACGATTGTGGTTGAATTTATAGGGAATAATCGAAATGTATTTGGTCTGATTTTGAACTGTATTCATCAATTTAAGTTTTCCGGCGGTTTTGAAAAGTGTCGCGGACTTCAAACATCGGTTATAACCGACATCTGATTAAAGGTTTACGTTATAACGTAAATCGTAGTTAAGGCTCGCGAATATTCCGGGATTCCGACGACTGAATCGTTGGGCGCCGATTTTTGAATTTGTAAAGTCACTTTATGAACTAGATTATTTCATTATTTATCAAACAAATCAGTTGGCGCAGTGGTTTGTGTGTGAGATGTTAAGTCACTAGGTGACTCGGTACAGACCCGGGTTCGAAACCCGGCTGTAACAATTCATTTTTATTTTTCAATTTTCAACAGTTTTTCAAAAACTAAATATATACCCCCGTATAATAATTGATTACGGATCGTTTAAAAATATTTTGGGCATTTAATACGCAACGAAAATTTTGACTGACTGTTCGGTTGCTAAACGGAGCGGGTTTGGTAAATCCGTTTTTGACGGATGTTACAGTATCCCCTGCTTTTTAGAAATTTCGTCCCGAAATTTAAATAATGATATATTTTGACTATAAGAATGATGATGTTTTGTTTGACAGTTGTATGCTTAGCAAAAATGAGGGTTTAAGTTTTTGTTCGAGGCGGTAACGTTCCTTGTAAAGGTTAAGTACCCTATTCAGGAATCGCTTTTTGTTGCCTACTGTATGAATATTGATTAACAGGAAGGATTCTCTAAATAATGATATCATGCATAAGAGTTTAGATACGTTTGGGAAAAATATGGTTATATCCTAAGGCAAAACTTCTAACACTACAATCTACATGGAACATAAATAAAAACACAACAGCTGATATCCAAACATGAATGAACACATCAGCAAATATTTGAACATGAATAAACATAACAACAAGTATTTGATCATGAATAAACACAACAGCAAAAATTCGAACATGAATAGACACATCAGCGAATGAATAAACACAATAGCCAATATTCGAACATGAATAGACACATCAGCGAATATTTGAACATGAATAAACACAACAGCAAATATTTGAATCCATATATGTTTGAATGATGGAAGTTCCTCTCTCGTTTGTTATGATGGAGAGGTTAATTTATGTAGAAATGGAACACAATCCAATCTCTTTAAATAACATGATGATATAAATGTATCACAAATTCCAACCAAGGCAAATAATAAATCCTACCTGGAACTTCTCATAACCGCCTGATAATACCTCTGATCCTTTGGCAAGAATACTTATATATAGGAAGTACCAGCGGCGTATCCACCATATTCTTGCCAAATTTTCATTAGTTTTATCCACAAGTTATGATTGGTTACCCAGAAACTAATAAATCCTACATAGAACTTCTCATAACCGTCCGATAATGCCTCTGATCCTTTGACAAGAATACTTATATATAGGAAGTACCAGCGGCGTATCCACCATATTCTTGCCAAATTTTCATTAGTTTTATCAGTGAATTATGATTAGTCCTATAACTCTACAATCAATACAACAAACATAAAATACTGAAATGAAATATATCTGTGCGATCAAGGCTCAATCGAACGGAGCCGATCGTATTGCATGTACTGAAAATGAAATTGCGTGCTCAAGGCTCAATCAAACGGAGCCGAACATATTGAATGTACTGAAATTGAAATTGTGTGCTTAAGGCTCAATCAAACGGAGCCGAACATATTGCATGTACTGAATATGAATAACTTAACCACACAAACAGCCTATGCATGGAACCTCTCATAACCGCCTGATAATGCCTCCGATTATTTGACAAGAATACTTATATATAGGAAGTACCATCGGCGTATCCACCATATCCTTGTCAAATTTTCGTTGACTTTATCCGAAAGTTATGGTTAGTTCGATGCGACTCTACTACAAACACCACAACCACAAGATACTGATAATGAAATTGTATGTGCGCTCAAGGCTCAATCAAACGGAGCCGAACGTATTGCATGAACTTGAAATGTAAATTGAACTGTGCACTCAAGGCTCAATCAAACGGAGCCGAGCGTATTGCATGAACTGGAAATGTAAATAAATCTGTGTACTCAAGGCTCAATCAAACGGAGCCGAGCGTATTGCATGAACTTGAAATGTGAATAAATCTGTGTACTCAAGGCTCAATCAAACGGAGCCGAGCATATTGCATGAACTGGAAATGTAAATAAATTTGTGTACTCAAGGCTCAATCAAACGGAGCCGAGCATATTGCATGTATTGAAATGTAATATTACGTAACCGATCAAGGCTCAACAAACGGAGCCGATCGTGCGGGCACGCCAAGATCAACCACATAATAAAATGGGGATCCAACTCAACCTCGATGGATGGGGAGCCACGGCCTCGGCAAAAGCATATACCGAAAACAATATATAATATATAATATCCAATAATTTCTCTAATAGTCTACACATGTGATAAAGAAAGACTAAACAATAGGAGTTGAATCTGGATCTTCGGCGAAAAGGACTAGCTGAGTATCTTCGTTTGGGCCGTCATTATCTTCGACAGGGTTGGCGTTGATATTGAAGACTCTTCCTCTTGCTGGCGGCATAGTGGTTGGGTTTTCTTGGTTTACTTGGTTAACTGGGTTTGATTGGGCTTGAGTGTTGATAATGTTAACCAATTGAGGGCATGTGTTTCTAAGGTGGGTAGGGTCGCCACAATTGAAGCAAGCTCGAGCATATGGGAACATGGGGTATTGAGGTTGGTGATAAGTTTGGGCCATGTTTTGAGTAGGGGAAAAGGTTTGGTCTTGAAAGGTGCGACAAACATTGCTCAAATGACCATAACGTCCACAAGTTGTACATAGCCGGCAGGGTAAAGTAAGGGGATGATGATAAAAACAGTGGTTGCATTGAGGGTGAGGTCCAAGATATGGTTTCTTATTTGGGTAAGCTGAGTTTGGTGCCACTTGGGTGATTGGGACAGCTCGGATGGGTATAGCGTGAAAAACTGGTTGATTTCGTTGAGTAGCAGCGAAAAGTCGTCCGACTCTTTTTCTCTTAGGGTTGGGTTGAGAAGGGGATTCGGTTTGGGTGGAGTCGGAGGTTTCAGTCGATTCTTTATCCTTCTTCTTCTCCTCCTTGAAGTCTTTGTTTCGGATTCGGTTCTCGGTGAGCTCTATTGCTAGCTCCATTGCTGCTTCCAAAGTTGCAGGCTTGGTACTTATCACAGGGTCTTGAATCTTTGACGGAAGACCACGAATGTAGTGCTCGATCAAACGGTAGAGGGGAGTAAACATGTTGGGAACCATTTGATGTAATTCGAGGAACCTTTTGTTGTAGGTGGTGTGGTCTCCTTCCATTTGCTTCAATGAATAAAATTCATCTTCTAGCTTCTTGATTTCGCTCCTTGGGCAAAATCGTCTGGTCATGATTTCCTTCAATTCGTTCCAAGTTAGAGTCATAGCATCTTCAACACCTCGTTTTGCCTTCTCTGAATTCCACCAAGTAAGTGCTATCCCATATAGTCGACCGGTAGCATAACGCACTTTGCGATCATTAGGGCAATCGCAATTTAGAAAAGTATTCTCCATTTCTTCAAACCAATGGAGGAGTGCGGTGACACCTTCAGTCCCTTTATATTTCGGAGGGTCGCATGATTTGAAATGCTTGTAGGTGCATTTAGTGGTGTTTGGGGAAGAGTTGAAAATGTTTTGGTTTGCTTGATTGACAGGATTATGGGTAAGTGCTTGTTGAACTTGGATTACAATGTTGGGTATTACGGCAGCCATTTGTTGAGCGATTAAGGCAGCCATGCGCTCGCGGGCTTTTCTTGCTCTCGTCTTCCTACGGGCGAGGTTAGAAGACATCTACAATGAATACATGACAAGGGTATGAGTTGGATGCTTTTGAGATCATGGGTCGCATTAGGGATGAACATTCATAAAATAATTATACAAAAATACTACATCCATAGGATGTCTTTGGCTTTGCTCGCTGTTAGGCCCGTCATGCCGCCATACTTTACCTTATGTAATCATGTGGGCCCCCATGAATTACCGGTTTTTCATATGGTTCGCACGGTTTCTGCCTGGTTGCGTACACAAAACCCGGTGAAAATCGAGAAATATGTATACAACGTGTGATGTTCGGAATGTGTCCAGGTGTAGACACGATGACACCTCAAAGTGGGTTAGTTCGAACGACGTTTGGTGTGGCATGCTTTGGCCTAATAGGTCCTTCGTACTCTCATCGTTGGTCCCCAGGTAGGCAAACTGGTCCGTTATATTGGATTTATACGAATGCCAGCCTAGACAGGACGTTCCGACTACCGGTACTTGTACCCTTCCAGTTACTACATGCCCGTCGCAGAACTTACTTTGATGAGAATTGAAAATTGCATAAAATCTTTGGATAATGAGAATATGAAAATAAATTGAATACATGAACATCGATATATGTATAATGAATATGTATATATGTATAATGAACATGTATATGAGCATGTATGTTTGACTGAAATGTAAACAAATATGAAACAAATAAATATCACAAGTTTGTATGTAACCACCTAATCAATTTAAGATTTAGGCAGACTATAGTATAGGCTCTAAGGGTCTAATAACCTATCCTATATCCCTATAGTCATGGCTCTGATACCAATCTGTCACACCCCGACCCGCAGCGGATAAGGTGATCGGGGCATGATTGGGTTATCATCAAAGCTCATGACATTTATTAAATATTTCATATTCATTAATACAAATTAAATGAAAGTTTACAATAGTGATACAACATGATCTAACTAACAATCTAACTCCTTTGTTCTCTTCTAAGGCATATCCTATGTTATCCTTGCTTCAACCTGTTCACCTGTATCATGTGTAAAAAGGTTTTTGGATCAACATAATGTTGGCGAGTGAATCCTATGGAAATCATTTGAACAATTTATTTAAATTGATTATGAAATATGTGCACAACCAAACATGAATAAAATTAGATGTAACTTGATCAATAATCATAAGATGTTAAATGAAAACACTCATGAACAATAATGGAACAATTAAAGGCACGCGATGCTCAACTCGTCTCTCACGAAGAACTGAGGGGCCTGATGAATGAATTGCATAAACATGATAATATGAATAACACAACTACAAACAATATAAACTCAATGAAAACACACATGAACAATAATAAATTTGAATTGAAGCACGCGATGTTCTACTCGTTTCCCACGAGGAACTGATGGGCTTAATGTATGAGTTTCATGTAATTTGACAAACTGAATATAAATAAATCATAACAATAAATCAATCTAAGATTTAGTCATGATGTGGTATGGCACCAGTTTAAATAAATAAATTAATTAATTCATAACACATGACACACCCCAAAACGTGTAATTTAAAAAGGGGAATTGTAAGATTCACTCACAGTGGGTGCGTTCGGTTGATGACGTTGAATGCACGCGAAGTGGTTTTAACCACAAGTGAGATTTAACCTAGATAAATCGCATTATGGTTTGGTAAGTAAACGGATTTTATTAAACTATTTTAGTAGGATTGATGGGTGTATTTTTGTGAGTTTGAAGCTATTTTCTAATCTTAAAAATGTTATTTTTAAATATTTATAATTGATTTTTAATTAAAATAATTAAATAAAAATAATAAAAATATTTTATTTTTTTTTTCTGCTACAGTAACATTGACCAGTTGACTTTGACTGGTCGTTGACCGGTTTGAGGAATATTGTTGTGCGCTCGGTGAGGCTCGAACCCGAGACCTCCCGTACGCGTGCACGCAGCTCTACCAACTGAGCTACGTGTCTAACCCGTTATATATCCGATTTTAATTTCATATATACATTAATTAGAATTAATAGAAAATCATTTATTTTAAAAACAGTTTAAGGCGAAACGGTCATGCACACCACAGGTCTCGAACCCGGGACCTGTGGGTTAATCTAACACACAGTCCACCACTGGACTGTGTGTTCAACATGTTATAATATTCGGTTTTCATTATACTTAAATACAAAATAGATATTTCCTTTTCTGCCTTATTTAAAAGAAAAGATAATTGTCCGAGTCGGTGCGGAGGACCGGACTCGAACTCGTGACCTGTGATATAAACAAACACACAGTCCACCGCTGGACTGTGTGTATAACTTGGTTATTATTCCGGTTATTAATATACTTAACATATAACTAAGGCGACTCCGGTTCAGTAATAAAAAAAATAGATTTTATTAAGGCAGCGTGTGAGACGGGAATCGAACTCGAGACCTTTGCATAATTAACGTCTTATGTGCACACAGTCCACCGCTGGACTGTGTGTCTAACCCGATTAAAATCATGATTTATAATATACTTATATGATATGGAAGTGCGTCGTCTTCTTCGTCAATATTGAACCAGAAACCGGGTCTGACTGGTTCGAGTTTTTATTCAAGCTTCATTAGTGTTTTAGGTTAATTATTGATAAGATAGAAGTGAAAAGGAAAAGAAACTGAGCGGAGAATATACCGACTGAACTCTCTGTTTTCCGGCAGAAACTCCGGCGACAGAATTCACCTCCGGCGACGTGTTCCTTGTAGCAGCTAGTCTCCGAAAAGTTTGGAAAAGGTAAGGGTATCACCGGTATAAGCTTCAGAGGTTCAGAAAAGCTCGGCAATGGGGAAACCGGTTTTCCGGCGACGAACAGGGAAATTCCGGCGAGTGGAATTTCGCCGTGAAAAGATGTGATTTTTAGCGAAAAAGTTTGCAGACGATTGTGGTTGAATTTATAGGGAATAATCGAAATGTATTTGGTCTGATTTTGAACTGTATTCATCAATTTAAGTTTTCCGGCGGTTTTGAAAAGTGTCGCGGACTTCAAACATCGGTTATAACCGACATCTGATTAAAGGTTTACGTTATAACGTAAATCGTAGTTAAGGCTCGCGAATATTCCGGGATTCCGACGACTGAATCGTTGGGCGCCGATTTTTGAATTTGTAAAGTCACTTTATGAACTAGATTATTTCATTATTTATCAAACAAATCAGTTGGCGCAGTGGTTTGTGTGTGAGATGTTAAGTCACTAGGTGACTCGGTACAGACCCGGGTTCGAAACCCGGCTGTAACAATTCATTTTTATTTTTCAATTTTCAACAGTTTTTCAAAAACTAAATATATACCCCCGTATAATAATTGATTACGGATCGTTTAAAAATATTTTGGGCATTTAATACGCAACGAAAATTTTGACTGACTGTTCGGTTGCTAAACGGAGCGGGTTTGGTAAATCCGTTTTTGACGGATGTTACATTGATGAGACTCTTAACAAGAAAGCAGAAGAGATTGTCTCAAAAAAGCAGAGAAGGCAAGATACACTTGAAATCAAAGCTTCTCTTTTAATTGAACAAGAATAGGCCATGCAGAGGGAAAGGAGGATATTGGCACTTTAAAAAGGAGAAAGTCAACAAGAAATGTTAGACAACCAATTTCCACCCCTCCTAAAACCACTGCTAGGTCTACAGGAAGTGAATCCTCTGCTACAACCAAAACCAAACCTTCACAAAAATCACCTCAAAAGAAACCATCACCCAAATCACCTCTAACTAAACCAACAGATGTTAGCACAACAGATGTTTCAGTAGATGTTTCACTTACCACTGCCATGATAACCTTTCCCACCTTAACACAAACACTGTCCACACTACCAAGAATTCCAACATGCTCACCTTTATCTAAAATCAAATTCACACGCAAAAGAAAAACTTTTTTTGTGGAATATAATGATAAGGAGGTTCCATCACCAACTCCCTTATCATCTGCCCCCATTGCAGCCACACCACTCTCATGATTTCCACCTAAATCCACTTCACTTCCATCCACTCAACCACCATCACAAGTCATCCCATTGACTGCTCAGTATCTTCTGGAGTTTCTTGCAATCCAAGGAGAAATTGAATCATTTTTCTCAACAGAGGATGCATCACAAAGATCCTTCCCATCACTCTTTGGTTATCGCAAGCCTAAGAATTTAGATGAATACTTGAAGCTAAAAGCAAAACAAGCTGAAAACATTGGAAAAGAGTTATGCAAAGGGAAGGATGACAGGACTGCTCAAAGGATCTTGTGACTAGAACTTAGCATGGTGAGAAAGATTGAAGATCTTGCTAAGGACCTTAGCAAGTACATGTCTGAGAAGCCAATAGATGCTGAGGTTGATAAGGAACTAAGATAGCATTACCTTGATCACATCATGTAACATAAACTATACAAAGCAAACAGAGCACAGTTCAAAGATTGGTCAACAGATGATCTCAAAGAAGAAATAGAAAGAATTCAATAGATGCTCAATGATCCTTTACATAAGCCAACTCTACCAGATTGGAAGAAATACAAAAAGGTTGATTAAAATAAGGCATTGAAGCTGAAAAGAATGAGAGAAGAACTTGTTGCTACTAATTACGGTAATGCTAGGTCTGTTGCCAGATGGCCTGAATCAAGAATTGTTGGAACTTACAAGAGACTGGAACATCTAATAGAAAAGGATCCTACAGTTCCAAAGAAGCCAATATAAACAACAGCGGTTGTCCGCCAACAGACCCCTACATCTAAAAAGCAGTCCTCAACATCTAAATTGTCCATAGCTGCCTTGAAACATGTAAAAAGGCAAAAAAGATGTCTGAGGCTAATATAAAGACGTATGAAGATGAATTCAAAAAAGAGGGACTGAAGAACCAACTGCTATATCACACAGATCCTGGCAGTGCCTAATTGCATGAAACACTTGCTAATCTGGTAAGCAGGCCTCAATCACCAAACTCATCAAAAATAAATCTTCACCCAAGAAAATCATCTGATTCAAAAATTCTAACGTGAAAGTCATCCTCAGACACTCATGAATTGACATTGCTCAGATCAGATAGTGAAGTTGAAAAGCTAAGAATGGAGGATGCATATGGTCTGGATGCAAATGACCTCTAAGATCTGTTTAACCTTGAACTTGAAAGGGATTTTGAAGACATGATTTCCATGGATTTTGAATTACAATTCAAAGGAAAAATCAAGGAAAAATTGATAAAGAATAAAGATCAGAACTAAAAAAGTGTTTTGGCATCATCTGCTCTAAGGGGAGATTGTTGGATATAGTGAACCCCATAAAAGAACAAATGATTGGAAAGCCAAAATAGCCTACAACCTCTTATTACAAATAACAGAGCTTTGAAGATCTGCTCCTCCCAAAGGCAAAGACTCAACATCTGCTACTCTAAAGTCCACCAAGGCCACGGTCTGTTTACAAGATCTGTTTGAAGACAAACTCTACTTAAAGCCAAAGGTCTGCCAAATAGAACCTCTGATGATAAAGACAAAGTCTGATGAAGCTAAAGTATGCTATGGATCAACAGATGTTGGAGGCCAACAGAGGATAAAGCTCAACAGAGGATTCTCAACAGATGATGATCAATAGAGTTTATCAATGTAATAGTGCTTAGGCTATAGCAGATTTTAGGAGTTTGTTAGACTGTTAGATGTCACTGTCAAGGTGACGTCAGCTTAGATTCCTCAGATGTTTCATTTGTACTATAAATAGAACAATGTATGTACTGTTCTATTCATTACTTTCCTTCTTGACAGTTTTATACAAACAAACAGAGAGTGATCAAGCTGAGGGAAGTTGTAATTCTTCATGCATACGTGAATCATTGTATATATGAAAGCATGTTGATAAAAGCTATATCTTCATTGTTGTTATTAAAAAATTATTATTCGGCTGCACATTTCATTTATGTTTTATCTTCTTTCATTATTTCATCTTAAACTTTCACAATAATCAAACTCTGATCCTAACACAGATCAAAACCTTTGAAGTTGGTGACAACGTCATGGTTAATATTTGCATGGAATATTTTCCAGTAGGCAGGCACGTACAACAAGTTACAACAAAAGAAGTATGGTCCATACTAGATTTTCCAAAAGACTAATGATGATGCTTATGTTGATGACCTTTCGAGAAACCAAGTTTATCTATAAAACGTTCAATGTGGCTAACATCTACAAGTATTACCCAATAGAACCTGTTGATTATCTTGAGAACTTGAGGGCGGGGTCTTTTCAAGTGAGATAGACCAAGAGTTGATTCAAGAGTTGGCAGACTCTTACTTGGACCAATTGGACAAGGAGAAATTGGGTAGAAAAGGCTCAAACTTCGAACGAGTATAACTTGGGCTACGATAAAATTTGTGAGGCCTATAACCAAATTATGGAAAGGTCTTAACAAGCCGGATCATGTGGCAAACCATTTAGCCTAACTATCAGGCCCTAATTTCTTAATAAAGATCTCTGATTTCGCCAATCAAAAATTCCCCCAGAATTTTGCAATATTAATACTTTTTTTAACCCAAAACACATTATTCAATTTACATCTATTTCTATATTTATTTTTAGTATTTCCATTTTATTTTAATATGTAATTTTGAAAATTTGACAAATCTACCGAATCTAGAATCCCTTTATAAGGGCTCTTCTTGTATTCGTTTAAGCATTCATAAATTACAACTTTTATTATGTTCTATGACGGTGATTGAGACCGCTCGTAGGGTAGGTGAAATTTATGTCTTGGATGATTTTAAAGAAACTAATGTTGTTGCCTCTAGTGTTGACTCGAGTTCCTTTCACTTAAGTCTTCATCTCCTGATTTCTATTGGCGACATTCTCATTTGGGACATGTGTCAGCATCATGTTTACAGTTCTTGGTTTCTATAGGTGCTTTTGGGAAAATTGAACACTTGTGATATTTTTTTACTGAAGTGGTTGCAAACTTGCTAAATTTTCTGGTTTATATTTTGAGAAAAGTATCTCTGATTATGTTGCTCCTTTTGACATTGTGCATTATGATATGTGGGGTCCGTCACCAGTTTCACTAAGGGTGGGTCAATTTATTATGTATCCTTTATAGATGATTATACTCATTACACGTGGGTGTATCTTATGAAACATAGATTCGAGTTCTTTTGAATTTATAAAAACTATAGAGCCTATGTTAAGATGCAAAATTCGGCTGTGATAAAGTGTTTCAGGTGTGACTTAGGGGGTGAATATACCTAAAATGATTTTACCTAATTACTTGCATCCGATGGTACAATACAACAACCGTCTTGTACCGACATGCCTCAGCAGAACGATGTCGGTGAAAGGAAACATTGTCATCATATGGAGATTGCTCACTCGTTTCTTCTATCTACTAATGTTCAAAGTGTTTTTTTGGGGGGAAGCACGCTTAACTACACACACACGTGTGATTAATCGGATTCCTACTACTCATAATTATGGGATGTCTCCATTTGAAAAATTATACGATGAATTCCTATATTGCAATGAATTAAGGGTTTTTGGATGTACTTGCTTTGTTCTTCGTCCTCATGTTGAAACGAGACAAATTGTCAAATAAGTCAGCCTTTATGTGTATTATTGGGTTATGCCAGTTCCCGAAAGGTTATAGCACTGGACATAAAGGATATCATTGTTTTGATATTGTAAGTAAAAAAGCTATATGTTTCGAGGCATGTTATCTTTCTTGAGCATATTCCTTTCTATTCGATTCCATCCAAATTGCACAATGTAATTAACAAAGTCAGATTTTTTTGAATATTGATCCTTTTGATTACAACACTGATGAACATCATCTAATGTTCCAACTACATCTGTTGAACCTAGTGGGCCAGTATAACCTGATGGGTCTGTTCAAGACATCTGTACTTCGTCAGACACTTCAGGTCCGCCTATTGAGACAACTCCACCTCCAAGGAGGTCTACTCATCAATGTAAGTGCACAAAACTGCATTTTACTTACTCTAGTTCTTTTGCTTTCTTTATTGGAAACATACATCATTTATTTGAACCTGAGTCATATAAAGAGGTTGTGTCTGATCCTCTTTGACAGAATGCTATAGCTGAAGAGCTTACTGCTCTTCATTAGACTCATACATGGGATTTGGTTCCACTCCCACTTGGAAAACATACAATTGGTTGTTGATGGGTATATAAGATAAAACAAAGCCTGATGGATCCGTTGAGCAACGCAAGGCTAGACTTGTTGCAAAGGGGTACTCACAAAAGTATGGTATGGCTTATGATGATACTTTTGCCCCAGTGGCAAAGATGACGACACTTCGTACTATGATTGCAATTGCATCCATTTGTTAGTGGAATGTTTATCAAATGGATGTCAAGAATGCATTTCTGAACGGTGACCTTAATGAGTAGGTTTATATGACACCTCGTACGAGTATTGCTCACCAACCAGGTGAAGTTTTCGGCTTTGGAAAGCCTTATATGGTCTCAAACAAGCCCCTCATGCTTGGTTTGAGCAATTCTCCATGATGATTACTTCACTTGGCTTTGTCCCAAGTAATCACAACTTGGCATTGTTTGTTAGATGTACGAGTGCATGACGAATTCCTTTGTCCTTATATGTTGATGATATGGTTATTACCGGTGATGATCTAGATGGTATTCAGTCACTGAAGCGTGATTTGGCTCATCGGTTCACCTTAAAGGATTTGGGATTGCTACATTCTTTTTTTTAGGTATTGAAGTGGCTCGTCTAAGAAAGGTTATATTCTTTCTCAGATGACATATATATTTGGTTTGTTTCACCGAGCACGACTCTCGAATATAAGGACTGTAAACACTCCTCTTGAAACAAATGCACGATATTCTCCTAGTGATGGTGTTCCTATAGTATATCCGAGTCTAGACTGTACTGTTGTGGGCAGTTTGGTTTACCTTACAGTTACCCTTCCAGATATAGCTCACGTTGTGCATATAGTTAGTTAATTTGTTATTGCTCCCACTCCTGTTCATTGGGGTGTTGCACTTCATATTCTAAGATATCTTCATGGCACTCGATTTCAGAGCCTCTTATTTCTCTTGACGTCCTTTCTCGAATTGAGAGCCTAAAATGATGCTGATTGGGATGGTGATCGTAATGATCACAAATCCACCACTTGTTTCTGTGTTTTTCTTAGAGATTCATTAATCTCATGGAAAAGTAAGAAACAAGATGTCGTTTCTAGATCTTCCACTGAGGCTGAGTATCGTGTTAAGGCCGAGTATCGTGTTATGGTTATGGCTACATGTGAAATTCTATGGTCACATTGGCTTCTTGTAGATATGGGGGTCAACATTTCTCAGCCTACTCCCCTGCATTGTGATAACAAAAGTTCTATGCAAATTGAAAAGTATTCTATTTTCCATTAGTGAACAAAGCATATTGAGATAGATTGCCACTTCATTCGTCATCATGTACAGCTCGGGAGCATCTCGCGTCCATTTGTTCCATCACCCTTGTAGATTGCTGATATTTTTAAGAGGGCTTAGTCAGCGTCTCGTTTTCGTTTTTTGTGTAACAAACTCTCAATGCTTATTGTTGTTGCATTGTGAGTTTGAGGGGGATATTATTCGCGCCTTCTATTGGGTTTGTATATGTTTAGTTAGGCCTTCTATTGGGCTTTTATATGTTTAGTTAGCCTTCATGTCTTTTTTTGTATAATGCACTTTTCATAATAATAAATCCTAGCCTCGTTTTCTTTGTACATGTTTATTTGTTAACAGTAGCGACATCAACAAAAATGTTTAGGTGTTGCTCACTCACTTGAACTTCTCTTAGTTAACAAGTTC